>CM038795.1:178161565-178309344 GCA_021764765.1 Vicia sativa
TCACCTTACTACAAATCGACTTAAGAAAACACATTTAGATTTGGGTGCTTACTTTTTTCCTAAAAATAGATCAGATACCTATTGGTAGAAAATGTTTCATTATGACATACGGCAATCATGTGTCTTTAAACTCTTTAATCTTGAGGTCTTTCATAGACACGTAGTCTTCTAATGTCCGAGGAGTAACCTTTCCGAACTTTAACTTCACCTTAAACTTACACAATATTTTCTTTTCCTTTCTAGATGTAGTATGTTATGCAGTGGTGACATATGCCGCCTTCTTTCTTCACGGGTCCTAATTCAATTCTTATTCCCATCTCTACCATGTCCTCCTCGCTAAGGTCATCCTTAGACTTTCCTTTATATTGAGTAACGCATCATAACACTTTCAAATATATTTATTTCAATATGCATAACATCAAGAAAATGTCTTACGACAAAGATTTCCAATATGGCAATTAAAAAATTGACCTCTTCTTCCACCCACCCGTGACAAATTATGTGCAAAGGCTCACAAACCGAATACTCACATCTTTCACCTTTTCAAAAATTGATCACCGTCAATCTAGGTGGAGCTTCACTGATCAGATTCCAATGGCGTAAATGTAGCGTGGATTCGCCCATTCAATTACCTAATTCTATCATTCATGGCGTAAATGTAATGGAAGAAACAAGAACTCAAACAACAATGGCGTATAAAACAAGATGAAAAAATGGCGTATAAAACCGATCTCAAAATCAGGATTCAAAGGTAGAAACAGAAAGGTGGATTCACTCTATTCAGCTTATCTAATTCCTCTCTATTCATGGCTGAAATAGAATGTCAAAAACAAGAACTCAAAAACAATGGCAAGTAAAACAAGATGAAAATGGCGTATAAACAAGAACTCAAACCTATGATTCAATGGCGTAAAACAAATGAAAACCGAGCCACAAACGAAACCTGGGAACGAACCGCTCATTAACGGCCCAAAAATACGCAAGAAGATGGGGACAACGTGAGTTACCTACAGTAATGGTGACGGTGGAATGTTTCACAAGATGTCGAAGTTTTCTTCTTCATTTTCTCGGTTAGCCATCGCCGAGGGTTTATGTTTAAGAATCAAGAACCAAGAGAAAGAGCGAGCGTAGGGTTCACGTGGTATTGAACAAAAGAAAATATTAAAATATGGAAATCTAGAAAAAGATATTCTCACAAAAACACGCTCAGATAAGGGAGTGGTTTTTTGTGGGTTTTAATTTCCGAAATTGTTTTCATAGGATTATGAAACGCCGCTTATATGATTGTCATAGTTTATCTGGAGTTTGGTGACCGATGGTATAATGTTAAACAAATTGGGTGGTTAATTTGTGGAGTTTCAAAACCTCCGAAATGTTAAAAATCCATAAAAATCTCAAATTTTTATCAATAATGACTTATAAAATGAATGGTGAGATTAAGGAAATGAAGATAAAGGAATGAGATACTTGTCAGACATAAGAAAATATGACACCATTCTTGATTCATACTAGTTAGAAGTTTTTTTGAAGTTTGGGTAAGATATAATGGAGTTTCAGATTTTGTATAAGGCGAGATGTTGTGGTTTCACTTTAAGCACAATTTATTGTTAAGTGTATTAAGTTATATTATTTAGGTAAAATATTTCACCACGGTTGATAAAAGGAATCATGGTGAATTGTCTAGATATTTTACTAAGAGTTGTTAATCCGACCATGATGAAAAATCATTAATTTTATGTAAAATAGAAATTAAGGAACACACCTTTTGTAATGAAAAACATAAATTTGTTGGTGTTGGAATTTAAGTCATACTCCACATATCACAATAGTTGTATAGTTAGAAAATGGTTATATGTGATTTTAAAAAACTAAAGGCTTCTAATGAATATATATTACTGTTAGATTAGTGGTCGTAGTAATGAATTGTTACAAAATGTATATTTTGTAGAGTAGTTTCTGTAACGGCTCGAGGTTAGAAACTTCAATTTGTCCCTCGCCTTAAAGCATGCGGCTTCCATGGAACAAATAATGTTATATCAAGTGAAAATATATTCACATAGAAGGATAGGATGCCAATGAGTACACATGGCTCCCTAATGCATCAACTAATAATACATAAGTTATTACACCTTGATAGTAAGAGATCAGGTGATATTTAAACATATTGGGATTTGGCTAATTTTCCACACTCTTAACACCATAGATAATGAGGCTTTGTTGGTGATGATATGACTCATCTCAAAGTGATAAATCGAATAAGGCCACCATCAATATTCTTCTTATAGTTCCAAATTTGGCACAGGAACACTCAGAGTCGAGATCACCTTATTTGACAACAACGCCATCAAAATTCACCCACAAAAATAATCCCATGGTCATAATAGTAATGTGTTATAACTAAGAATTGAAAAATTATTTATTAATCAAGTGAGTTCTATATATATTTTCACCCACGCCGCTCGAAAGGATTGAGCGAGTCCATAACCTTCTAGCATTCTAGGTTCACTTGTTTGTTCTAGGGTATAAAGGCAAGGGCCAGGCCCATATTTTTGCATTTTTCCACTAAATTAGCTTTGGAAGAATATACTTATGAGTTTAGGAAAACTTGCCTCCTAAGTAAACGAAGCTTTGAGGATTCTTATTGATTTTTCCATTTTTCGACATACATTATCTTGGAATGATATTGTTCTAAGGATTTAGGCTCACATTTGGAATGTTAGGAAGAATGCCATGAGGTCAGTTCTACTGAATAGGCTTTTCTTTTCCGTCCCCGCCTCATCAAGTAGACCCATAGTTTTCTCATCTTGTGTTTAGTTGGTTCGAAGGTCAAGACCAAGTTTTGACATGATGTCTTCAGCTGAGACAACCTTTCAGAAATTCTTTGAGAGACTTTTTCATCTCTTAATAAAAGTCTCTGTGCATGGGTTATTTGCTATTGGGGTGGTGTTTTGCTGAAGTTTTAGGTGGAGACAAACATTTCTAATTGGGAGGGATCTTTCAGGTTTTATGACCTAATTTGGGATCAAGTTAGGTGTGGCGGTGGAAGATTCTTAGGTTTGAAACCATATATGACTGGTGTCATATGTTTTAGAATGTGTGCAAGTAGTAGGATGAGGGGTGTAAAGTAAAACTCTAACCCTATTTTTATTATATTATAATAAAAAGGAAAATAAGAAGGAAAGAGAAAAGGAATTGAGAAAAGTGATAAGAAAGGATCTACGAGAGAAGAGGCAGAGAGGAACACCCAAAGCTCTAGGAATTCAAGAATTTGGCTAAGGTAATAGGTTATTTTCTATGATTATTATGCCTTATGGATTTGGGGAACTATAGGATTGATTGAGTAGTTAGGAATCGCAATTTAGAATTTTCTAGGTTTATGAGTTTAAACCCCAAATTGATGAATTTTGATGTTTCGATGCAATTGATGTTATAGGTTATTGTATAATGTTATGTGTGTTATCTATTGTAATTTGTTTTGGTGTTTTTAGGTGTGGATCAGAATGGTATGAATTGGATGATATTGATAGTTGTCATCAAAACTATGTTTTTGCTGACGCAGTAGAACCTACATCCTCCGGGAGGAACCGGGTTCCATATATTTCAACAAAGTGGTTTTTTGAGTCGGGAACCGACACTCGTGGAGGAACCGTTCTCGTACATTTTCCAAAATTGATTTTTATAAAACGGAACCAAGTTATTCGGAGGAACCGTTCCCATACATTTTCTAGAACGGTTTTCACTATGATATGGGAACCTTTAATAGTTGTTTTTGAAATTATTTTAAATTAAACATTATATTTTATGAAATAAAGAAAATAATAGTAACTTGGTTTTATTTTGCGTTTTCCGACTTTATGGTTATTCGCATCAGCATATTGTGGGTGGTGCAATATTGTGTGGTTTTGTAATGATGTATGTGTGTATAATGATGACTATATGTGATGTGGTGATAGCATTACTAATGATGAGGTGTCAATGTTTATGCTATTAGTGATGTTCATGATAGTTGATCGATATTATGTTTTGGTGATGATGTATAAAGAATATGCGTGATGATGTTAGGAAAACCTTGCTGAGGGTGTCTCATGGCGAGAGGAGCTCTCGAGTCCTTCACTGATCAAGATATTGACAGTTTTCCTCATCTTGTGTTAAGTTGGTCTTGGAAGGCCCAAGACCGAGTTTTGACATGATGTTCGGGTGGACAACCCCTTCGTGTCTCGCTTGAAAGTATTTTTCTTATCTCTTAATAAAAGTTTTCAATGGGGGTTATATTCTATCGTGATGGTGTTTTAGTTGTAAGTTTTATGTGGAAACAAACTTTCTGATTGGGAGGGAGCTGAGGTTTTATTTGACCTAATTTTGGGATTGATTAGGTATGGTAAAGATCCTTAGGTTTGAAACCATATATGACTGTGGTGTTGTGAAAGCTTTCTAGAGTTTTAAAGAGCTGACGCCTTCTAAAGTAGTAATCTCGTGGAAGTTGCTCGTAATAGGTTTCACCAAGAAAATCGCTTAATTTGTCAAATTTTGTTTGGTATTGGTATGTATGGCTGCATGCATGAAGGTGAAGCCACCAGAGTTTTTAGGTGGTCAGAGGGTTGATCTCTACCATATTTGATTTTAGGGGTGTTTGAGTTGTTTCAAATAGTCATGACCCAAGAGCACTTGAATGAGATGGAGTTCTCTCTAACTTAACCAAAGGTCTTGGATTCGCTTTTGCTAGAAAACATACTGGTTCATGCTTTACTATTAAAAAAATATATAGTATGGACTATTGGTGTTAATTAATAGAGAAAGAATGTAATATATAGGGATATTAAAAATTAAAAAAAAGAAAACTTGATTTAAATAGATTTTTATGAAAAAATATAAGTATTTTACTTTGATATTTAATGGATAATAAAATTTTGAAACATTTAAAAATAAAAATCATTTTATTAAATTTTAATTGTTATAATTTTTTATTTAATTGGAGATATTTATGTAACATATTTGTTTATTTAAGTATACGTAAGTCACTAATAGTATAGCAAAATAAAAAACATATCTAAAATTGTATGTTATTTTATTATTTTAAAATTCTTAACAATGAATGAATATCAAAACCACTCTTTTTCTTTGTATCATATATTGAAATTCACTACAAAACAACTCTTATTGTATCCATTTTGAATATGTGAGTCACCAACCAAACATAGAAACCATGCAAAAGCAATATGTATGAAAGTGTAATGTAAAATAGAAACCTTCTGCACCCTAATGCATACAGCTATGCTAATTTGTTTGTATTATTGTACTTTCATTTTGATGAGTTAATGGCGCTAATTGTTAGTGAAATACAGAAACAAATAGTAATAATTAGCGAAGGAATTTAAAAGTGACACTTAAAATGAAATGAAAGGATTGAGTGGAAATGATAAAAAACCATAGCCTAGAAACCTCCGAACAAAAGCATGAAGAAGAAAAGGTATTGCAACATCTTTGATAAAATATGTTGAAGCATTTTTGTGATAAAGTTATGCTTTTGATCATATATAGGAGAAGTGCAAAATGTATTTTGCCACCGATTTAGTGACTCAAATTTTGTCTCTATAAAAGTTTATATAAAATTTAGTGACCAATTCATCGACTAAAATTTTGAGACCGATTTAATGATCATGTAAAAGTTTTTCATGATTAAATTTTTCTTTTAATATTTAACAAATAAAGATATATACTTTAAAAAAAATAATGCAATTTTTTTTATAGTTGTAATAATGAAATATAATAAAATTTAATTTATATAATTAAATCAATTAAATAAAATATTACTTAGTAATATGTATATTCAATTAAACTCTAAAATATTATATATATATATATATATATATATATATATATATATATATATATATATATATATATATATATATATATATATATATATATATATATATATATATATATATATATATATATATATATATATATATATATATATATGCCATGAGAGATGTCTTAGTGGTATGCTTATGCATGTTAAACGAAAGGTTAAGAGTTTGATACTTTCTTGCAACAATTTTTATTTTATTTTTTCAAAATAAAGTTTTTGTAATCGAGTCACAAAAATCGATGGCTAAGTCGCTCATTAATTTTGCTAGCAATAATTTTAATTTTATTTTTTCAAAAGAAATTTGTTAAAATTTCGATCACTAAAATCAATGGTTAAATCGATCACAAATTCGATCACGAAATTACAAAAGGAGAGCTAACACTTTTTAACTAAAATTGATTGTCGCTTAATCCGTCACAAAATGTTATAGTGACCGACTTGGAGCTTTTCGGTCACTAAAAGCGATTTTTATAATAGTGACGAATTTTTTTATATTTTATTTAAATTGTATTCATTAAAAAATATAATAACTCTAATAAACATGATATTTTAACATTAAAAGTTTAAATGAGTAATAAAATTATTAAAATAAATTAAATTTAATAGGCGGGTGCAGAAAGTTAGCATCACCGCACCCCTCCTATTATATTGAGTTTTCCTCTAATTTCAAGGGGCGATTGGTTGGATTTGTCATGCTTAGGTGTTTGAGTTGTTTCAAATTTAGGTCATGACCCAAGAGCACATATGTGATGGAGTGAGTCTCTTCTAACTTAACCATAGGTCTTTGGTCGTTAAATGCTTAGACCGATTTGTTTCTCGAGCACTATACTCTCTAATCCTTTGTATTTTCAATAACTTTTCTTTCTATCTATAGTAACATACGGTTTATGCTTTACTATTAAAAAATAGTGTATGGATTAATGGTGTCAATTACTAGGATAGTTTAGGAAGAAGAGGATGTCTTCAGTATTTTATGAGTTGGTATTCATTTTGCCGTAAAAAGGGTTAAAGAGGCAACTTAGAATTTTTGGCTCGCTTCTATGTGGGTTTTGGTTATCTAAGAATGGATTATGCTTCGAATGAGGTTTGGAACCTTAACAATATGGTGGAACATTAAAATTATAGTTTGAGGTGGTCCTTCAATGGCAAATTACATGCTCCAAATGTAATCTCTACGAGTTCAATAAAGATCCTTTGTTATTCCTATAGAGATTTTATTGGTTTTATTTTGTTTCTTCCGATTTTCCGCTTGTGCACCTTTTGAGAACCCCACTACAAAGAAGCCCATTTGCCATGTAAAAATAACGTGGCAAACATCAAAACACGCCATAAAAAAAATCAGCGACGGGTGAGTTATGTCACGGGGAAGTGTTGGTTGTTGACGCGGCTCCCACGCACAAAGTTGTGACGGGTATTCACGCAAATGCTTTGCATAGGAAAGACAAATAGCATTTATTAGCGACGTGGTTTACATCTCACAAATTTGTGACATGATTCTCACGCCGCCACAGTGACGTTTTGTTTTTAAAAATTATTTAGTAATTATTTTTATATTAATTAATTTATATAATCAAATTTAAATAATAAAAATTTATAATAAAATTATATAATAAAAATTATATAATCAAATTTATATAATAAAATTTAAATAATAAAATTTATATAATAAATATATATAATAAAATGTATATAATAAAATTTATATATTAAAATTATTATAATAATATTATTTTATTATATATTCAATAATAAAATTTTATAACATAAACTCATATAATAAAATGTTATATAATTTAATAATTTAAAATGATAAAAGTAAATATCTTACATAAATGTAAATTTAAAACAAAATAAATAAAATGTTTTCACGGGCATCTTCACCCGGATAATTATCAAGATCAAAGTCATCAATTCCATCATTATTTGGCCGTATCGTGAACATTTTGATTTCCACCACCTTGCATAAACCTTCTCATCCGCTTCCTCCATATCGATCGCTTCTTCCGCATGATCTCCAACTCGCCTCCCGCTTCGCCTCATGTTGTCATTTGGGCTCCATTTCGCCTCACTTCACTTGCCACCCATTGTCTTATCGTTCAAGTTGATCCTGTTAGATTCGGTTGACGGACCCTCCCTCCATCTCAAGTCGTGAAACAGACACGATCACAAACTCAAGCCGCGACCAAATTTCCACCAAAAAAACCATTAGGCCCTTTTCCATTAACTACTTCATTCCAAATATAGAAATCAACATCACCATTGCGGCCCCTCCGTGGCCTATATTGAGGATTGTGTTCTAGAAAAGTGCAAGCAATGTCCGATAATCATCCTACACATACATTAAATAATAAAATTAAAAAAAAATTTATATATATATATATATATTAAATTATACTAAATTAATACATGTATATATTAAATTATACTAAATTCAAATATATTAAAAGTTGTCACGTGATTTTCACAAATCAACTTATGAATTGCCATGTGATTTTCACGTGACAATTTATCGCTGCCACATGATAATCACGCCACAATTTATAGGTTGCCACGTGAAAATAACGTCACAAATTTTGTTATTAACTTAAAAAATATAAATTAAATAACTTACAAAAGCTCTGTTGCTGTCGACAAAACCTCCATTTCTTTGTCCGCCCTCGAATCAACTCAATGATCAATGGTGGTCTCCCAACTCCTTAGTCTAAACAATAAAATTAAAAAAATAAGTAAAAATATTATGAATCAAAATATAACTTAAAAATTAGTAATTTTACCATCCGGACATGTTCGAAGATTAATACTTCCAACAGATTGACATCCCCCTTTCGGATGCCCTCATCTTCTTAAAAGTTTCGATTTAGTTTGAATTGCGAACCCCAATATGTAAGAAGTTCGCCAAAACCCTACGCCTATCCGCTTAGGGACGGATACCATGAAGCTCATAATTCTCCCTAACCCGCCGCATTATATCGTAAAATCTTCTAAGTTCGCTATAATAGATTTTTTCCATAATTTTCTCATTCAACGGATCCCACACACATTTTTCCTACAATGTTGTATGACATTAAAATAAAAAGTTAAGTAATTATCATTAAATGTGACTTAAATAACAATACTAAAAAATATATTAAATTTACAACTTAAATAAATAACAATACCTTAAATTTTTAAACCATTCTTCTTTATTTGTAACCTCGCCAAAGTTCCTCCAAATGATTTATACATCCGAATTATATAATTAATAACCATAAAACTTTTCCAAACTAAACAACAAGATTTTGAATAAACAATATTAATTATAAATTTATACAAAAATTATAATGAATATGTACTTAAATAAAAGTTTATATAAGAAACTTACTTGCTTCCTTCGGCCAAATCCAAAACCTCCCGTCAATGACATGAATCTCACCTCGGATCATCTCCCACAAAGATCGCCCATCTATATCATCACCACCACATCTACATCACCGCGCCTCACGTGCAGTACATGTGTAGGACGTGGTGGATCCAGAGCCTCGTATGGATGGGGTGCGTGATCCTCGGTCTGTATGGGCGCGGATCCTCCACCGTGATGGAGACGGGGATCGCCCACTTATGGGACGTGGATCAGTGGATCGCCCATCTGGTTTGACGTGGACTGCGGATCCTCCGATGTGTGTAATGGGCCGGACCTCCCACCACCGGAAGGATGAAGACATCTGTGGGATATGAAAACCGTCCCCCGCTGGAATGATGAAGGCAAGTCGATCAGAAATGGAAAACTAGGTCTCACGGAAGGATGAGGCGACACCAATTGTAAAGAAGATGAAAATTTTGGTAGTTCACAAACTTGGTTCCATATAAACCCCGTGGCAATCGAGGCGGAGGCAAATCTTCTCTCGTACATCTTTTAAAATTTGTCTTGTTTCTTCTATATGGATGATTTGTCGGTAGGAACTCATGCGACAAATCAAACCACGAGCTTTTCCCACCTTTATCCAACGTAAATGTTTTGGTGTATCCCATGCAATGCGGACAACCCATTTTTCCATGCATTCCAACCGCATGCCATATGTTGGAAAGTCATCACCACATCAAGGCAGCAGCAACGAAAGTTCGCACGGATATATCATAAGTCCATTCTCCAATCCACATCCTCTTCAAATCATCAATTAAAGGTTGTAAGTACACATCAATTCGCTTTGGATCGTAGGGTTCGAATAACGCAGTCAAAAACATGTATGGTTTTGTCATGCACATCTCGGAGGGAGGTTGGGGGTTACAATAATCGCCAACAAGAATACGCTTCCCGACGCTGCACGTATGGGCAAAACCATCGAGCATAATCCAAGCCGACATTTCTAGGTTCGCGAAGAAAACTGGATGTGTCCGATCAAAGTGCTTCTATGCCTCACCATCGATGGATGTCGACAGTGCCGTAACTTGTTTGGTTTGTATGATGCCATGTCATTTGACTTGCACTGCATTGAAGCAAACATTCTTTTAACCTTGGTATTATAGGAAGATAAAACATGGATTTTATTGCTAACGCTTTTGTCAGTTAACGGTTTCATCATGAACTTGATATCTTGGACTATTACAAAACTTACACTCCTCTAACGATCCATCTTGAGTAGCAAACTCATTGTCATAAAACAACATGCAACCGTTAATGCAACAGTCAATCTTTCTTACTTTTAAACCCAACTTCGACACCCACTTCTTTGCATCATAATAACTTGTAGGCAAGTTGTCTTTCAGAAAGGAGTCCAACATCATTTTTGAAAAATGTTCCAGACATTGATCAGAAACATTCCAATTTGACTTGGCGGTCAATAATCTCACACACATTGATAGCTTTGAGTCTGACGACCCCTCAAACAACGGCGTATTCATCTCATTCAACAATGGATAAAATCTTTGCGCTTTCATTCGGAACTCTTCCCGTCAAAATCTCCGTGTTCATCATATGTCATGTTCACACAAAAGCATCATCAACCATGTCACCGATCAAATTAAAGTTCTCCTCATACTCCATAATCGACGACTACCAAGCATGCGTGTTGCTAGTCTCGGTACATTACCGGTTCTTCACAATTATACGTCCAAACCCAATAATTTTCAATGAATCCCTTCTATGCAGATGACGTGTTACTCGGTCACTAATTATTGGTCTACATTCACATTTAAGACAGGACACCTAACCCTCCTTCGCTCGACAACACCCCGAGCAAATGCCCACTTAATAAACCCATCAACTCCTACTATAAAATTGGGTTTAAGTCCACTTTTCCGGATATGTTCTATCGTATATCCAACTACGATAATACCGATAATATTCCATACCGCACATTTATACGATCATTGTCTTTTTAATTAGAGATATTAATCAACTTAATAATATTATTCTTAAACGATACTATTTAATTACTATTCTTAAAAATATTAATTTTGTTTAATTAACTATTAACTTTAACTTTAACTTTAACTTTAACTACTATAAATAAATATAAATTTTGCTTTTTTTATATATACTAACATATAAATAAATATTCAAATGTAAAATATATAATTTTTATTATATAATAATAATATCAAAAACAATAATATAACATATTTACTTTTTATTATATATACAATAATAATATTAAAAAATAATGTAACATATATACTTTTTATTATATATACTTTTTAAATTATGTATTTTATAAATTATTATTTTAATAAATAAATTTTTTCATATTTTTAATATATAAATAAAAAACTAAAACTACTATAATAAATATAATATAAATTTTTGTTTTTAAATTTATGTGTTAACATATATATACATTTATAAAAATTAAAATTTTTAATTTTCTGTTTTCTAAAATTTTTTATTTTAATATATATTCAAATTTTTGTTATTTTATATGTATATACTAAAAAAAAATTTATATGTATATAACAATAATATTAAAAAATCTTATATGTATATAACAATAATATTAACAGAATTTTTTATATGTATATAACAATAATATTAACAAATTTTTTTATATTTGTAATTTCTGTTTTTAAAAAAATCTTATTTTACTAAAACTAAAACAAAAATTAACCTATAATACTAACTTATAATTTTAAATTCATTTTAACTATCAACCTATAATACTAACTTAAAACTAAAATTAACTAAAATGTATTTTTAATTCAAATAAACATAATACATACAATACTAACCTATAATACATATAAAATAAAATAAAGAATGCATAAATACCTCTATATTCTTCGCTTAATTTTCTTCTTCTTCTATAAATCTTCCTTGATCTTCTTCTTCAAACTTCTACAACATAAACAAAATAAATTTTCTTCAATTTTTTACCACAATAATAAACACCATATAAATAAAATTAAAATCAAACAACATATAACTACCTTCTTCTTCAACGATTGCTTGCTTCAAAGATAATTTGGGTTGGAAGATTTTTTTTTTAAGAATGGAGTTGGGTTGAGGAAGCAAAGGAAAGGAAGAAGATGAAGAAAACAAAATATAAAGCTGCGTGTGTAACCGTGTGTGATAACCGAAAATTTAAAAGCAGCGACGGATCGCACGTGCAACCTTGCCACGTGAGACTCACGTCGCTACACACTCAACGACAATAACCAATAACTCCTCACTCGCCACATCGTCATCAATCAAGTCAAACTCATTAATATTTTTCTCCCTCAAAAGTAGCGACGTGGTTCTCACGTCACTACCAAATTTCAAAAAAAAATTCATCTCCCTCCAATTAAACGTGTCAGAATTTATTTTATTTGTTTTTATCAAATATGTAGTGACGTGTTAGTCACGTCGCACCCTATTTTTTCATAAAATCCCATTGACTTCCTTGTGGCTTCATTTTTTTATTACTAAAATATTTTGTGACGTGGTTATCACGTCGCAACTAGCTTTTTTGACTCACGTGATAACCACGTCGCTAATATATGTCACTGGAGGATGTTTTTCTTGTAGTGCCCTTAGTTCTCTATTTAATATATTCCTTGATTACACAAGAAAAAAAATAAAAAAATAACAACAACTTAACTTTAAAAAACAACAACATACTTCAACAAAAAGACTAATATACCTAATAAAAAATAATCTATAATTACACACACAATAAAATTTATCAACAAATACAATAACTTACCTTAATAAAACAACATCATACCTCAACAAAACATAAACATACCACAACAAAACATCCACATTCCTTTAGTAAAATATCTACAATAACAAAAACAACTACTTAAATTTAACAAATAAACAACATACCTTAACAATAACTTAAATACTTTACTTATTTCAATAAAAATATAATATAAAACCTATAATCTCATCTTAACAACAAGAAAAAAATAAACGATATGTTAGAAAAATATTTAGAACAAGAGACATATTTCACGTGTATTTTGAACAAAAAGAAAAATATGAAAAATATGAAAATCTAGAAAAAAAGATAAATATTCTCACTACAAAAAACACGTCTGTATAGGGGAGGGTTTTTTTGCAGGGGGCTTTGACCTCCGCAAATTGTTTTGCAGGGATTATGAAAGTCGCCGCTTATATGATTGTCATAGTTTATCTGTGGGAGTTGTAGGTGACCGATGATATAGCGTTAAACAAATTGGGGCGGTTAATTTTTGGAGTTTCAAAACCTCCGTAAAATGTTAAAAATCCATAAAAAAATATCTCAAATTTTTATCAATAATAACTTACAAAATGATTGGTGAGATTAGTGGAAAATGAAGATAAAGGAATGAGATACTTGTTTCAGACATAAGAAAATATGACACCATTCTTGATTCATACTATAGTTAGGGAAGTTTTTTATTGAAGTTTGGTTAAGATATAATGGAGTTTCGAGATTTATGTATAAGGCGAGAGATGTTAGGGTTTCACTTTAAGCACAATTTATTGTTAAGTGTATTAAGTTATATTATTTAGGTAAAATATTTCACCACGGTTGATAAAAGGAATCATGGTGAATTGTCTAGATATTTTACTAAGAGTTGCTAATCTGACCATGATGAAAAATCATTAATTTTATGTAAAAATAGAAATTAAGGGAACACACCCTTTTTGTAATGAAAAAACATAAATTTGTTGGTGTTGGAATTCGAAGCTTGTTACTCCTCCACATATCACAATAGTTGTATAATTAGAAAATGGTTATATGTGATTTAAAAAAAAACTAAAGGCTTCTAATGAATATATATTACTTTGGTTAGATTAGTGGTCGAGAAATGAATTGTTACAAAATTTATATTTTGTAGTAGTGGAGTTTCGTAATGGCTTGAGGGTTAGAAACTTCAATCTGTCCTCGCCTTAAAGCATGCGTTTCCATGGAACAAACATAATGCTATATCAAGTGAAAATATATTCACATAGAGAAGAAGGATAGGGATGCCAACGAGTATACACATGGCTCCCCTAATGATCGAACTAATAAATAAGTTATTACACCTTGATAGTAAGAGATCAGGTGATATTTAAACATATTGGGATTTGGCTAATTTTCCACACTCTTAACACCATAGATAATGAGGCTTTGTTTGGTGATGATATGACTCATCTCAAAGAAGATAAATCGAAAAGTTATGACCATCGAATATTCTTCTTATAGTTCCAAATTTGGCACAGGGAACACTCAGAGCCCGAGATCACCTTATTTGACAACAACGCCATCAAAATTCACCCCACAAAAATAATCCCATGGTCATAATAGTAATGTGTTATAACTAAGAATTGAAAAAATTATTTATTAATCAAGTGAGTTCTACATATATTTTCTATCTGGACGCTTGAAAGGATTGAGTTGAGTCCATATAACCTTCTAGCATTCTAGGTTCACTTGTCGGGTTCTAGGGTGTAAAGGTACAAGTGAAGGCCCATATTTTTTGCATTTTTCCACTAAATTAGCTTTGTGGAAGAATATACTTGTGAGTTTAGGAAAACTTGCCCTGTTAAGTAAATGGAAGTGGAGGATTCTTATAGATTTTTCCATTTCTTTGGACATACATTATCTTGGAATGATATTGTTCTAAGGATTTAGGCTCATTTGGAATGTTAGGAAGAATGCCTTATGAGGTTGTCTCATTGGGAATAGGCTTTTCTCTCCTTGGGTCCCTTCCCGATCAAGAGACCGATAGGTTTTCCTCATCTTGTGTTTAGTTGGTTCGGAAGGTCAAGACCAAGTTTTGACATGATGTCTTCGTTGGGACAACCCTTTTGTTCTCTTTGAGAGACTTTTTCATCTCTTAATAAAAGTCTCGTGGTGGGTTATTTGGTTATTGTGGGTGGTGTTTTGTTTGAAGTTTTAGGTGGAGACAAACATTTCTAATTTGGGAGGGATCTTTTGAGGTTTTATTTGACCTAATTTTGAGATTGGTTAGGTGTGGGAAGATTATTAGGTTTGAAAACTATATATGACTAGGTGTGTGCTTTCTAGAATTCGTGGTGAGTAGGAGTGAGGGGTGTGTGAAGTAAAAACCTCTAATCCTATTTTTATTGTTATTATTATAATAAAAAGGAAAATAATAAGGAAAGAGAAAAGGAATTGAGAAAAGTGATAAGAAAGGATCGTACGTGAGAAGAGAAGAGGCAAAGAGGAAGAGGAACACCCAAACCTCTAGGAATTCAAGAATTTGGCTAAGGTAATAGGTTGTTTTCTATGATTATTATGCCTTATGGATTTGGGGAACTATAGGATTGATTGAGTAGTTAGGAATCACAATTTAGAATTTTCTAGGTTTATGAGTTAAAACCCCAAATTGATGAATTTTGATGTTTCGATGCAAATTGATGTTATAGGGTTATTGTATAATGTTATGGTGTGTTATAATTGCATTGAAACCATCTATTGTAATTTGTTTTGGTGTTTTTAGGTGTTGGATTCAGAATGGTATGAATTGGATGATA
The DNA here is from genome assembly GCA_021764765.1 of Vicia sativa. NCBI lineage: Eukaryota > Viridiplantae > Streptophyta > Magnoliopsida > Fabales > Fabaceae > Vicia > Vicia sativa. The sequence goes on from CM038795.1 coordinate 178,177,366, forward strand.
TTGGGATAGTTAGAATGTCACAAACTATGGTTTGTTGCGACGCCACAGAACCAAGCATTCTGGAGGAACCGGTTCCACATATAATTTTCAACAAAGTGGTTTTTTGAGTCGGGAACCGACATTTTGGGGGAACCGGTTCCCGTACATTTTCCAAAAGTTGATTTTATAAAACGTAACGTTATTCTGGGAGGAACCGGTTCCCATACATTTTCTAGAACGTTTTCACTATGATAGTGGGAACCTTTTAATAGTTGTTTTGGAAATTATTCCTTAAATTAAACATTATATTTTATGAAATAAAGAAAATAATGAAACTTGGTTTTATTTTGGAAAGTGTTGGTTTTCCGACTTTATGGTTATTCGCACTTGCATACTTGGTGGGTAGGCAATGTTGTGTGGTTTTGTAATGATGTGTGTGTATAATGATGACTATATGTGTATGTTGGTGATAGCATTACTAATTGATGAGTAAGTGGTTGCATGTTTATGCTATTAGTGATGTTCATGATAGTTGATTGATATCATGTTTTGGTGATGATGTTGCAAGAATGCATATTTATGTTATTTTGGATTGATGATGGTTTATGATGTATGATGTTATCATGACCGCGTTGAATGTTGCATTTTTATGATGTGTGCATATATATTTTGGTGGTATCAAATGCCCATTGTGTGGAATTAGTGAGTATTGCCAAAATTGTTTCGGTGATTATGGGTGGTTATGTTGGATTCATGTCCGTGATTATGGAAGAATCGATGTAATCGTATCCGGTGATTATGGATCACCGTGTGACATAGTTCACTTTTGTTACCACATTCATAGAGTCTTGCATTGCATTGTATGGATTATAACATGTTAGAATGAATTCTAGTGTTATAATTTGGTGTGTGTGATGTATGTTTATGACTTGTGTTGTTGAATGGATGAATAGATATGATTATGTTGAATAGGGTGAAATAATAGCTTATGAAATTATCTTTTTATGAATTTATAATGCATTTTAATTATGATGAAGTCTCACCCTTACTTTGATAATTTCGATTGAAGCTTTAGCGGCTAAGGAGTTGGTGAGGATGGCTCATAGAAGTGCTTTTATTTTTATATAGCGTTCGGTGTCATGCTCGGTCTTGTAACACTGGAAAGTTTGGTTTAGAGTTATCGTTAAACTCGTTGTTTTAATTTTGATGTTGCTTTGGATAATTGTTTACTTAACTAAGGCATTGACCTTATGATATTTATTTGGGATTTGAAATTATCCATGTTTTGAAGTTATTCACCGTGTTGAATATGTGTATTTGATAATTAATTGAATTGTGTTCCTTAGTAAAACATGACATAAGTATGGAACTTTATTTTTAAGTAATTGTGACGCCTTTAATACATGTTAACTCGAATCGCTTTATTATTTCGAGGTATTTTAGAAGGGTTTTGCAATAGTGGTATCGAGCATAGTCGATTGTGACCGAGTCTTAATGTCATTATCCCTTTGTATGTGACTAGTGCAAGGTAACATTGTCGATACTTGTGTTCTAATGAGCATTGTTTTGTGGATTCTCATAACAATGGCTGGAAGAGGTAACGGAAGAGATGATTGCAATTGGTGAGGCTTTGGAAATGTTTGGTGTGATTGGAGGAAATCCACACGAGTCGGTATTGGTGTTGATGACACCGGTAAATTTTCGTGAGGAACATTCCTCCATTGTTCAAAGGAACGCATGACCTGATGGCGCCGTGGTTGAATGAGATTGAAAAGAACTTCCGAGTGATTGATCAGTCAAGATCTAAAAGTGAGGTATGGCACTCATATGCTGGCAGAAGAAGCCGACGACTAGTGGGTTGCTACCAGGACTGAGATGGAGCAAGATGGTATTGTGCTGACTTGGGCTGTGTTTAAAAGGGCTTTTCGGAGAAGGTACTTTCCTGAAGACATTCGGGGAAAGAAAGAGATCGAATTTTTGGAGCTCAAGCAGGGTAACATGACTGTAAGTGAGTATGCTTCTAAGTTCACTAACTTGGCTATGTATTATGCTCACTATAACAATGATGAAGATGGAGAATTCTCTAAGTGTACCAAGTTTGTAAACGGTCTCCGTAACGAGATTAAGCAAGGTATCAGGTATCAATGTATTTGTAGGTTTTCTGACTTGGTGGATTGTAGTAGGATTCTGGAAGAGGATATTTCTAATACTAGGTCGAACTCTGTGGTTTCGATAAGAAAGGAAAGCAACTGGGGGTCGGAAAACCACGATGTAAATAACCGAGGTCCGTGTGTGGAAAAGGCCTAGTGGGGAGATTCTAGTGCTTTAATTAAGTGCTACAAGTGTGGTGAAATGGGGCATCGATTCGTGAATGCAAGAGTATCGATAAGAAGTTTGTGAGTTCAAAAGAAATTTGTTAAAATTTCGATCACTAAAATCAATGGCTAAATCGGCCATTAATTTTGCTTGCAACAATTTTAATTTCATTTTTCAAAAGAAATTTGTTAAAATTCGTGTCAAGAAATCGGTGGTTAAATTGGTCACTAATTTTCATCAAACCTACAAAAGGTGAGCGACTAGCACCTTTTAGCTAAAATTGATTGTCGATAAATCCGCCTTAAAATGTTATAGTTACCGATTTTGAGGCTTTTCGGTCACTAAAAGCGATTTTCTAGTAGTAAAACATTTTTATATTTTTATTTAAATTTTATTTTCATTAAAAATATAATAGTTCTAATAAACATGATATTATAACATTAAAAAGTGTAAATGAGTAATAAAACTATTAAAAATAATTGAAATAAATTAAATTTAATTATGTACAAGGGTGCTAGCATCATCCGTCTCAAAGACTGCAAATAAAATCGAGTTTTCCCGATTCCCTCGGTTATATCGGGTTTTCTTTGCTAATTTTGGAGCGGGACGGTCGAGGCGGATTTTATTTGCCATGCCTAGGTATTTGAGTTGTTTCAAAGTCTAGATCATGACCCAAGAACACATAGATGAGATGGAGTGAGTCTCTTATAACTTAACCGTAAGTTTTGGGCACGTTCTCGTCTTAGGAATGCTTAGACCGATTTGTTTCTCTTGAGCACTTTTGATACTCTCTACTCCTTTTGTATTTGCAATTACGTTTGTTTCTATTTATAGTAACATATGGTTTATGCTTTACTATTGAAAAAATAGAGTATGGATTATTGATGTCAATTAATAGGGGGAGAATGTAAGATATATAGGGATAATAAAAAATTTAGTAGAAAATTTTATTTAAATAGATTTTCATAAAAAATTATTATAAGTATTTTTACTTTGATATTTAATGGATAATAAAATTTTTAAAATATTTAAAATGAAAATTTCATTTTACAAAATTTTAATTGTTATAATTTTTTATTTGATTCTTGAGATATTTTATATAAAATACTTGTTTATTTAAGTATAAGTAAGTCACTACTAGTATAGCCAAATAAAAAACATATCTGAAATTGTATGTTATTTTTATTATTTTAAAATTCTTAACAGTGAAAGAATATCAAAACCAGTCTTTTATCTTTGTATCATATATATTGAAATTCACTACAAAACAACTGTTATTGTATCCATTTTGAATATGTGAGTCACCAACCAAACATAGAAACCATGAAAAAGCAATATGTATGAAAGTGTAATGTAAAATAGAAACTCTTCTGCACCCTAATGCATACAGCTATGCTAATTTGTTTGCATTATTGTACTTTCATTTTGCAAAGTTAATGGCGCTAATTGTTAGTGAAATACATCTTTGCACTATCTCTATATATGGCAGCATCGAAAGCATAACTTTATCAAAAATGCTTCAACATATTTTATCAAAGATGTTGCAATACCTTTTCTTCTTCATGCTTTTGTCCGGAGTTTCTACTGGCTATGTTTTTTTTTTTTTTATCATTTCCACTCAATCCTTTCATTTCTGTTTTCATTTCTGTTTTAAGTGTCACTTTTAAATTCCTTCGCTAATTATTACTATTTGTTTCTGTAGATGGACCCCTATGTGACTCAGCTGCTAACACTAAGGTAAATAAATATCATCTTATTTGTTTTCCAGTACAAACAGCATCCTGAGCAATACTCTTCCCCTAACAAATGCAGTTTTTTTATTATAATAAATATATTTTTTGAATTAAAATGCATATTTATATTGTCTATACCGGAGATACCATCAAAGATGAAGCTGCTTCTTTACTCCATTATAATCATTTGCTACAACAGGCTACTGACAGGTTACATAACTTTTTCAAATTTTAACTACTTATAGTGGAAAATTAAATAAGGATAGGATTGAATATGTGAGTATGTTGTAAAAAATATAGACCAGTGAATATGTCGTGACTTGATATCATGTTTGGGATAAATTCAAGTTAGGCTTTTGAATTGTCATATTTATACATATAGCTTTAGTTATAATATTCTTTTATTTCAACCCTTTAGTTTATGTATTTAATTTCTTATTTATCTAAAATTAAAAGTTTGATGTTCATTTTATATTTATGTTTTTAAGTTTTTAGATGTTCATATTTTTCTTTATATAAAACATAGTCAATATATAAAGTCTAATGTTTTTATTCTTCTTATAAAACAATGTTATGAAATTATTATAAAACAAAATAATAATTCGTATATTAAGAAAGGCTATAGCTTATAACATCAGCTAATTATTACATTCAAATTTTCTTTTAGACACAAGACCATGACCATTTAGTTTATGTGTTTAGTTTTTAGTTTTGGCCTTAGGCCCTTCCTTTCTCCAAAAAAACAAAAAGACCATGATCATTTTTATTTAAATTTCTTTGTTGATGATTAGGTCAACTCTGTCCTATTTAATTTCACAAACATTAAGATAAGTTTAAATTTAAAATTTGGTTCCATTAATATTTAGGAATCATGTAAAATACCATGTCAAATTCCTTAAGTAGAAATTGAATACATATGAGTCACTAGACTAGCTACAAAAATTAGACAATCAAATAGTTACAAAAAATATTATTATATTATATTAAAAATGAATAAAGCTGTGTAAAATTTTGATGACTTAAATAAACTAGAGAAAAAACTTCTTTAACTTACTCTTTTTTCTACAATTTTAGCAACTCGACAGCAAAACTATACTTTATTACTATTGGCGTAGTTTCACTGGATTTGTGGTGAAGCTAACAGAAAAGAAGCTGATAGAATGGCAGGTATGTTTTAGAAGCTAATTTTTATTGAAAACTGCTTAGCATTTTTTAAATATTTATAAAGTTGTTAACTATAAATTATTGTAATGTAGGACTTGTTGGAGTTGTTTCTGTTTTTCCTGATGAGAAGAGACAACTCCTCACAACAAGATCATGGGATTTTATCGGCTTTACACAGCAGGTGGGAAGACAAAATTATGAAAGCGACGTTATAGTTGGAGTGATTGATTCTGGAATTTGGCCAGAATCGAAAAGCTTCGATGATAAAGGGTTCAGTCCACCACCTGCCAAATGGAAGGGTTCATGCCAAGCTTCAAATTTTACATGCAATAAGTAATATTCTCTAACTTTTATATTACTCTTTTTCTAAAGTTACAATATATTTTAGTCACTACTATAAATGAATGATGGCTGTTGGATGCATATATAATGTCCTCTATTTAGTAACATCATAAAATTGATTTAAAATAATACTCATACTTTAATCCACTTGATTTTTATGCTACATCTCATATTGCAATTTTTGGTATTGTTCATTACATGAAACTGACATTCACATAATTTATAATAGAACACTTAATTACATAGAGATTAGAGAGGGACAAACAATTGTAAATAAGTGTGTTAATATAAGTATATATGTTTTTCAGTAAGTTAATTGGAGCAAAGTTTTATCCACCACTCCATAATGCACTAAGCCCAAAAGATATCGAATCTCCAAGAGATTCACGAGGTCATGATACGATATAGCGCCAACGGTGGTTGGGAATTCTGTTAGTATGGCAAGTATGTTAGGTCTTGCACAAGGAACCGCTAGAGGAGGAGTTCCATCAGCACGCCTTGCCGTATACAAAGTGTGTTGGTTTGCTGGGTGCAATGAAGCGGGTATTCTTGCCGCATTTGAGGATGCAATTAAAGATGGAGTTGATATATTATCTGTATCACTTGGTGGAAAAGATTCACCAAATAATATATATTTTAAAGATGCATTGTCAATCGGATCTTTTCATGCCATGAAGCATGGTGTGCTGACAGTATTTGCAGCCGGAAACACAGGTCCATATCCTAAATCTCTACAAAATTATCAACCTTGGGCAATTGTTGTTGGTGCTAACACCTTGGATAGGAAATTTATTACCAAGGTCAAAACAGGAGACAATAGAACTTTCAAGGTACATTTTATTAGTTTTTTTTCATATGCTTTCCTACGTCAAAATATTAAGACACAAATTTGTTTCATTTTTTGAATTCAATATAAGTTTATTCAGTTTGTAAATTATAATTTTTTATATATTTAATAATAACATCCATATATCGAATTACTGTTTAGGGTATTTCTGTGAACACATTTGACCTTCACGAAAATCTTTATCCAATAATCTATGGTGGGGATGCACCAAATAAAGAAGCAGGCTTCCATCAAAACTCATCAAGGTAATAAGCATTCATATCTTTAAAATATCTCGATAAAATACTATTATTATTGAAAATAATGAAAGGAATTTTATTTTGAATCCCTATAATTTATTATGTACTATTCAATTTTAGTGTTATTAAAATTATTAAATTGTATTGCTTACATTTAAAAATAAGTTATGTCCCCTCCAAAGACAAAATATATTTTAGTTTTTTCTCAAGTACTACAAAATGACAATATCTTTGATAGGAATGAAATAAAATCTCATAATTTTATAAGAAAAAGCAACATAATGGCATTTTGAAAATCAGTCACTCGTTAATAAAATTAATTTTAATTGTAGGAATTGTTTACACAATTCTTTGGATGAGAAGCTAGTAAAAGGAAAAATCATTCTATGTGAAGGAGAGCATGGAATCTCAGAAGCCTTAAGGGTAGGTGCTGTTGGTGTCATGATGCAAGGGCAAGCTTCTATGGATATCTCTTTTCCTTTGCCAGCTTGTTATCTTCAATTAAAAGATGCTGCAGAAATACTTACATACATCCGTTCTACAAGGTATAAGTGAAAGTTTAATATACACTAACAACAATTTTAAAAACCACTTATATAAAATTTAAGATATTTTTTATTTTACAGTTTTCCGACTGCAGCCATCTTAAAGAGCACTGAGGTCAAAGATAGTATGGCACCTGTTGCCTCTTTTTCATCAAGGGGTCCAAACAAAGCTGCACCCGAAGTTTTGAAGGTTCTTTTCTCTGATAGAGAATATATTAAATGTAATTCTATCATTTTACAATAATTGTCATTAACTTTTTTTTTCTTTTTTTGATATTGTAGCCTGACTTAATTGCTCCTGGAGTTGCCATCATGGCTAGTTGGTCTCTAGTTTCTCCAATTTCTGATATTTTTGGTGAGACCAAAAAAATTGATGTTCAACATTATATCAGGAACATCAATGGCATGCCCTCATGTATCTGGAGCAGCAGCATACGTAAAATCATTCCATCACACATGGTCACCCGCTGCTATTCGGTCCGCTCTTATGACAACAGGTATTAGAAATAAATAAAGTCATATATCATACAATAATACAATAATAGGGTGCATAATTAAACCTATACTTTATAGTTAACAATAAAATGCATATGAAGGAGCAGATGAGAAGGTTTATGCAAGGTGGTGAAAATCAAAATGTTCCTGATACACAGCCGGATAATGACAAAATTGATGACTTTGATCTTGATAATTATCCGGGTGAAGATGCCCCGTGAAAACATTTTATTTATTTTGTTTTTAAATTTACATTTATGTAAGATATTTATTTTTATCATTTTAAATTATTAAATTATATAACATTTTATTATATGAGTTTATGTTATAAAATTTTATTATTCGAATATATAATAAAATAATATTATTATAATAATTTTAATATATAAATTTTATTATATACATTTTATTATATAAATTTTATTATATAAATTTTATTATTTAAATTTTATTATATAATTTTTATTATATAATTTTTATAATAAATTTTTTATTATTTAAATTTGATTATATAAATTAATTAATATAAAAAAATAATTACTAAATAATTTTTTTAAAAACAAAAACGTCACCTGTAGCGACGTGAGAATCATGTCACAAATTTGTGAGATGTAAACCACGTCGCTAATAAAGCTGCTATTTGTCTTTCCCTATACAAAGCATTTGCGACGTGAATACCACGTCACAACTTTGTGACGTGGGAAGCACGTCGCAACAAGGTTGCCACTTGTTCCCCAGCGACATAACTCACCACGTCGCTGATTTTTTTTGTGACGTGTTTTTGATGTTTGCCACGTTATTTTCACATGGCAAATGGGCTTCTTTTTTGTAGTGGGGTTCTCAAAACCTGAGTGCACAAGAAACCGGAAAATACCGGCAAAAAACAAAAATAAAAACCAATAAAATATCTATAGGAATAACAAAGGATCTTTATTGAACTCGTAGAGATTACATTTGGAGCATGTAATTTCGCCATTGAAGGACCACCTCCAAACTATAATTTTAATGTTCCACACCATATTGTTAAGGTTCCAAACCTCATTCCAGAAGCATAATCCATTCTTAGATAACCAAATACCCCACATAGAAGCGAGCCAAAAAAATTCCTAAGTTGCCCTCTTTAACCTTCTTTACACGGCAAAATGAATACCAACTCATAAAATACGGAAGACACTCCTCTTCTTCCTAAACTATCATATTAATTGACACCATTAATCCATACACTATTTTTTTAATAGTAAAGCATAAACCGTATATTACTATAGATAAAAAGAAAAGTTATTGAAAATACAAAAGGACTAGAGAGAAGTGCTCAAGAGCAACAAATCGCCTAAGCATTTAACGAACCAAAGACCTATGGTTAAGTTAGAAGAGACTCACTCCATCCCATCTATGTGCTCTTGGGTCATGACCTAGAATTTGAAACAACTCAAACACCTAAGCATGACAAATAAATCCAACCGATCGCCGCACCGAAATTAGCAAGGAAAACTCAATAAACGGAGGCGGTGCGGTGATGCTAGCACCCGCCCGCACCCGCCTAATAAATTTAATTTATTTTTAATAATTTTATTACTCATTTAAACTTTTTAATGTTACAATATCATGTTTATTAGAATTATTATATATTTTTATGAAAATACAATTTAAATAAAATATAAAAAAATTCGTCACTATTAGAAAATCGCTTTTAGTGACCGAAAAGCTCCAAAGTCGGTCACTATAACATTTTGTGACGGATTAAACGACAATCAATTTTAGTTAAAAAGTGTTAGCCGCTCACCTTTTGTGACGAATTTCGTGATCGAATTTGTGATCGATTTAACCATTGATTTTAGTGATCAAATTTTAACAAATTTCTTTTGAAAAATAAAAATAAAATTATTGCTAGCAAAATTAATGAACGACTTAGCCATGGATTTTGTGACTGAATTACAAAAACTTTATTTTGAAAAATAAAATAAAAATTGTTGCAAGAAAGTATCAAACTCTTAACCTTTCCTTACAACATGCATAACGGTACCACACAAATATCTATCTCTCTCACATATATATATATATATATATATATATATATATATATATATATATATATATATATATATATATATATATATATATATATATATATATATATATATATATAATATTTTAGAGTTTAATTGAATATACATATACTAAGAAATATTTTATTTAATTGATTTAATTATATAAATTAAATTTTATTATACAATTTCATTATTTCAACTATAAAAAAATTGCATTATTTTTGTTTAAGTATATATGCTTTATTTGTTAAAAATTAATAAAAAGAAAATTTAACCATGAAAAACTTTTGCAACAGTCATTAAATCGGTCTCAAAATTTTATTCAGTAATTCGGTCACTAAATTTTATATAAAATTTTTATAGAGATACAAAATTTCAGTCACTAAATCAATGGCCAAATACATCTTTGCACTACTCTCTATATATGATCAAAAGCATAACTTTATCACAAAATGCTTCAACATATTTTATCAAAGATGTTGCAATACCTTTTCTTCTTCATGCTTTTGTTCGGAGTTTCTACTGGCTATGGTTTTTTTTATCATTTCCACTCAATCCTTTCATTTCTGTTTTAAGTGTCACTTTTAAATTCCTTCGCTAATTATTACTACTTGTCTCTGTATTTCACTAACAATTAGCGCCATTAACTCATCAAAATGAAAGTACAATAATACAAACAAATTAGCATAGCTGTATGCATTAGGTGCAGAAGAGTTTCTATTTTACATTACACTTTCATACATATTGCTTTTTGCATGGTTTCTATGTTTGGTTGGTGACTCACATATTCAAAATGGATACAATAAGAGTTGTTTTGTAGTGAATTTCAATATATATGATACAAAGAAAAAGAGTGGTTTTGATATTCATTCATTGTTAAGAATTTTAAAATAATAAAATAACATACAATTTTAGATATGTTTTTATTTTGCTATACTATTAGTGACTTACGTATACTTAAATAAACAAATATGTTACATAAAATATCTCCACAATTAAATAAAAAATTATAACAATTAAAATTTAATAAAATGATTTTTTATTTTAAATGTTTTAAAATTTTATTATCCATTAAATATCAAAGTAAAAATACTTATATATTTTTCATAAAATCTATTTAAATCAAGTTTTCTTTTAATTTTTTAATATCCCTATATATCTTACATTCTTTCTCTATTAATTAACAACAATAGTCCATACTATATATTTTTTTTTTAATAGTAAAGCATGAACCGTATGTTGTTCTAGCAAAGAGAACGAATCCAAGACCTTTGGTTAAGTTAGAAGAGACCCACTCCATCTCATTCAAGTGCTCTTGGGTCATGACCTAGACTTTGAAACAACTCAAACACCCTAAAATCAAATATGGTAGAGATCCAACCCTCACCAACCACCTAAAAACTCTAGGTCGAACTTCACCTTACGCACAACATGCATTACCAATACCAAACAAAATTTGACAAATTAGGTGATTTTTCTTAGTCGGAAACCTATTCTCAAGCAACTTCCACGAGAAGACTACTACTTTAGAAGGCGTCTAGCTCTTTAAAACTCTAGAAAGCTTTCACAACACCCTAGTCATATATGGTTTTCAAACCTAAGAATCTTCCTACCATACCTAACCAATCCCAAAATTAGGTCAAATAAACACTCAAAAGCTCCCTCCCAAATCGAAAAGTTTGTTTCACATAAAACTTCAAACTAAAACACCCTATCCCAATAACCCAAATAACCCACCATCGAAACGTTTATTAAGAGATAAAAAATACTTTCAAACGAGACACACAAAGGGGTTGTCCTACCCAAACATCATGTCAAAACTTGGTCTTTCGACCTTCCCGAACCAACTTAACACAAGATGAGGAAAACTGTCAATCTCTTGATCAAGTAGGGACTCAAGGAGAGAAACTCTCCACCAATGAGACACCCTCATAAGGCATTTTTCCCAACATCATCACACGCATTCGCAACATCATCACCAAAACATGATATCAATCAACTATAATGAACATCACTAATAGCATAAACATGCAAGCACTTACTCATCAATTAGTAATGCTATCACCAACATACACATATAGTCATCATATACACACACATCATTACAAAACCACACAACATTGCCTACCGTTCGTTAAAGGTGACGCCGAGGATGCGAACGTGAGTTCGGATCTTGCACGCAACGATTTAAATCTTTTGATTTGTTTATAAAGATGCCGAGCATCAAGCTTTATTATTTTCAACACAAGAAAGATGATTTAATGATTATGAAAAGGGAAAGAAAGATGATTTAAGATATTTTTATTTTATTTTCCGATGCACCATCTTAAAGAAAATCGAGGTCAAAGATAGTATGGCACCTTTTTCATCAGGGGTCCAAACAAAGCTGCAGTTTTGAAGGTTCTTTTCTCCGATAGAGAATATATTAAATGTAATTCTATCATTTTACAATAATTGTCATTAACTTTTTTTTTGATATTGTAGCTCGACTTAATTGCTCCGGAGTTGCCATCATGGCTAGTTGGTCTCTAGTTTCTCCATTTCGATTTTTGGTGAGACCAAAAATTGATGTTCAACATTATATCAGAACATCAATGGCATGCCCTCATGTATCCGGAGCAGAGATACGAAATCATTCCATCACACATGGTCACCCGCTATTCGGTCCGCTCTTATGACAAGTATTAGAAATAAATAAAGTCATATATCATACAATAATACAATAATAGGTGCATAATTAAACCTATACTTTATAGTTAACAATAAAATGCATATGAAGGAGCAGATGAGAAGGTTTATGCAAGGTGGTGAAAATCAAAATGTTCCGATACACAAGGATAATGACAAAATTGATGACTTTGATCTTGATAATTATCCGTGAAGATGCCCGTGAAAACATTTTATTTATTTTGTTTTAAATTTACATTTATGTAAGATATTTATTTTATCATTTTAAATTATTAAATTATATAACATTTTATTATATGAGTTTATGTTATAAAATTTTATTATTCGAATATATAATAAAATAATATTATTATAATAATTTTAATATATAAATTTTATTATATACATTTTATTATATAAATTTTATTATATAAATTTTATTATTTAAATTTTATTATATAATTTTATTATATAATTTTATAATAAATTTTTATTATTTAAATTTGATTATATAAATTAATTAATATAAAAAATAATTACTAAATAATTTTTAAAACAAAAACCAGAACGTGAGAATCATGTCACAAATTTGTGAGATGTAAACCACGTCGCTAATAAAGTCGCTATTTGTCTTTCCCTATACAAAGCATTTGCGACGTGAATACCACGTCACAACTTTGTGACGTGGAAGCACGCAACAAGGTTGCCACTTGTTCCCAAATGACATAACTCACCACGTCATGATTTTTTGTGACGTGTTTTTGATGTTTGCCACGTTATTTTCACATGGCAAATGGGCTTCTTTTTTGTAGTGGGGTTCTCAAAACCTGAGTGCACAAGAAACCGGAAAATACCGGCAAAAAACAAAAATAAAAACCAATAAAATATCTATAGGAATAACAAAGGATCTTTATTGAACTCGTCGAGATTACATTTGGAGCATGTAATTTCGCCATTGAAGGACCACCTCCAAACTATAATTTTAATGTTCCACACCATATTGTTAAGGTTCCAAACCTCATTCCAGAAGCATAATCCATTCTTAGATAACCAAATACCCCACATAGAAGCGAGCCAAAAAATTCCTAAGTTGCCCTCTTTAACCTTCTTTACACGGCAAAATGAATACCAACTCATAAAATACGGAAGACACTCCTCTTCTTCCTAAACTATCATATTAATTGACACCATTAATCCATACACTATTTTTTTAATAGTAAAGCATAAACCGTATGTTACTATAGATAGAAAGAAAAGTTATTGAAAATACAAAAGGACTAGAGAGTATCAAGTGCTCAAGAGCAACAAATCGCTAAGCATTTAACGAACCAAAGACCTATGGTTAAGTTAGAAGAGACTCACTCCATCCCATCTATGTGCTCTTGGGTCATGACCTAGAATTTGAAACAACTCAAACACCTAAGCATGACAAATAAATCAAACCGATCGCCTCGCACCGAAATTAGCAAGGAAAACTCAATATAACGGAGGCGGTGCGGTGATGCTAGCACCCTCCGCACCCGCCTACTAAATTTAATTTATTTTTAATAATTTTATTACTCATTTAAACTTTTAATGTTACAATATCATGTTTATTAGAATTATTATATATTTTTTATGAAAATACAATTTAAATAAAATATTAAAAAATTTGTCACTATTAGAAAAATCGCTTTTAGTGACCGAAAAGCTCCAAAGTCGGTCACTATAACATTTTGTGACGGATTAAACGACAATCAATTTTAGTTAAAAAGTGTTAGCCGCACACCTTTTGTGACGAATTTCGTGATCGGATTTGTGATCGATTTAACCATTAATTTTAGTGATCGAAATTTTAACAAATTTCTTTTGAAAAATAAAATTAAAATTATTGCTAGCAAAATTAATGAACGACTTAGCCATCGATTTTTGTGACTGAATTACAAAAACTTTATTTTGAAAAAATAAAATAAAATTGTTGCAAGAAAGTATCAAACTCTTAACCTTTCCTTACAACATGCATAACGGTACCACACAAATATCTATCTCTCTCATATATATATATATATATATATATATATATATATATATATATATATATATATATATATATATATATATATATATATATATATATATATATATATATATATATATATATATATATATATATATATATATAATATTTAGAGTTTAATTGAATATACATATACTAAGTAATATTTTATTTAATTGATTTAATTATATAAATTAAATTTTATTATACAATTTCATTATTACAACTATAAAAAAAATTGCATTATTTTTTGTTTAAGTATATATGCTTTATTTGTTAAAAATTAATAAAAAGAAAATTTAATCATGAAAACTTTTGCAATCATTAAATCGGTCTCAAAATTTTATTCAAGAATTGGTCACTAAATTTTATATAAATTTTTATAGAGACACAAAATTTCAGTCACTAAATCAATGGCCAAATACATCTTTGCACTACTCTCTATATATGATCAAAAGCATAACTTTATCACAAAATGCTTCAACATATTTTATCAAAGATGTTGCAATACCTTTTCTTCTTCATGCTTTTGTTCGAGTTTCTACTGCTATGGTTTTTTATCATTTCCACTCAATCCTTTCATTTCTGTTTTAAGTGTCACTTTTAAATTCCTTCGCTAATTATTACTACTTGTCTCTGTATTTCACTAACAATTAGCGCCATTAACTCATCAAAATGAAAGTACAATAATACAAACAAATTAGCATAGCTGTATGCATTAGGGTGTAAGAGTTTCTATTTTACATTACACTTTCATACATATTGCTTTTTGCATGGTTTCTATGTTTGGTTGGTGACTCACATATTCAAAAATGGATACAATAAGAGTTGTTTTGTAGTGAATTTCAATATATATGATACAAAGAAAAAAGAGTGGTTTTGATATTCATTCATTGTTAAGAATTTTAAAATAATAAAAATAACATACAATTTTAGATATGTTTTTATTTTGCTATACTATTAGTGACTTACGTATACTTAAATAAACAAATATGTTACATAAAATATCTCCACAATTAAATAAAAAATTATAACAATTAAAATTTAATAAAATGATTTTTTATTTTAAATGTTTTAAAATTTTATTATCCATTAAATATCAAAGTAAAAATACTTATATTTTTCATAAAAATCTATTTAAATCAAGTTTTCTTTTAATTTTTAATATCCTATATATCTTACATTCTTTCTCTATTAATTAACAACAATAGTCCATACTATATATTTTTTTTTAATAGTAAAGCATGAACCGTATGTTGTTCTAGCAAAGAGAACGAATCCAAGACCTTTGGTTAAGTTAGAAGAGACCCACTCCATCTCATTCAAGTGCTCTTGGGTCATGACCTAGACTTTGAAACAACTCAAACACCCCTAAAATCAAATATGGTAGAGATCCAACCTCACCAACCACCTAAAAACTCTAGGTCGAAACTTCACCTTCCGCAAGACGCCGCACAACATGCATTACCAATACCAAACAAAATTTGACAAATTAGGTGATTTTTCTTAGTCGGAAACCTATTCAAGCAACTTCCACGAGAAGACTACTACTTTAGAAGGCGTCTAGCTCTTTAAAACTCTAGAAAGCTTTCACAACACCCTAGTCATATATGGTTTTCAAACCTAAGAATCTTCCCTACCATACCTAACCAATCCCAAAATTAGGTCAAATAAACACTCAAAAAGCTCCCCTCCCAAATCAGAAAAGTTTGTTTCCACATAAAACTTCAAACTAAAACACCCTATCCCAATAACCCAAATAACCCACCATCGAAAACGTTTATTAAGAGATAAGAAAATACTTTCAAACGAGACACACAAAGGGTTGTCCTACCCAAACATCATGTCAAAACTTGGTCTTTCGACCTTCCCGAACCAACTTAACACAAGATGAGGAAAACCTGTCAATCTCTTGATCAAGTAGGGACTCAAGGAGAGAAACTCCTCTCCACCAATGAGACACCCTCATAAGGCATTTTCCCAACATCATCACACGCAATCGCAACATCATCACCAAAACATGATATCAATCAACTATAATGAACATCACTAATAGCATAAACATGCAAGCACTTACTCATCAATTAGTAATGCTATCACCAACATACACATATAGTCATCATTATACACACACACATCATTACAAAACCACACAACATTGCCTACATTTAAAGGTGACGCTACCGAGGATGCGAACGTGAGTTCGGATCTTCCGCACGCAACGATTTAAATCTTTTGATTTGTTTATAAAGATGCCGCGAGCATCAAGCTTTATTATTTTCAACACAAGAAAGATGATTTAATGATTATGAAAAAGGGGAAAGCTGAAAGATGATTTAAGATATTTTTATTTTACGCGATCAACCATCTTAAAGAGCACCGAGGTCAAAGATAGTATGGCACCGTTGTCTCTTTTTCATCAAGGGGTCCAAACAAAGTGCACCAAGTTTTGAAGGTTCTTTTCTCCGATAGAGAATATATTAAATGTAATTCTATCATTTTACAATAATTGTCATTAACTTTTTTTTCTTTTTTGATATTGTAGCGACTTAATTGCTCCGGAGTTGCCATCATGGCTAGTTGGTCTCTAGTTTCTCCAATTTCGATATTTTTGGTGAGACCAAAAATTGATGTTCAACATTATATCGAACATCAATGGCATGCCCTCATGTATCCGGAGCAAAGATACGTAAAATCATTCCATCACACATGGTCACCGCTATTCGGTCCGCTCTTATGACAACAGGTATTAGAAATAAATAAAGTCATATATCATACAATAATACAATAATAGGGTGCATAATTAAACCTATACTTTATAGTTAACAATAAAATGCATATGAAGGAGCAGATGAGAAGGTTTATGCAAGGTGGTGAAAATCAAAATGTTCCTGATACACAGACGGATAATGACAAAATTGATGACTTTGATCTTGATAATTATCCGGGTGAAGATGCCCCGTGAAAACATTTTATTTATTTTGTTTTTAAATTTACATTTATGTAAGATATTTATTTTTATCATTTTAAATTATTAAATTATATAACATTTTATTATATGAGTTTATGTTATAAAATTTTATTATTCGAATATATAATAAAATAATATTATTATAATAATTTTAATATATAAATTTTATTATATACATTTTATTATATAAATTTTATTATATAAATTTTATTATTTAAATTTTATTATATAATTTTTATTATATAATTTTATAATAAATTTTTATTATTTAAATTTGATTATATAAATTAATTAATATAAAAAATAATTACTAAATAATTTTTAAAACAAAACGCCACCGTAGCGACGTGAGAATCATGTCACAAATTTGTGAGATGTAAACCACGTCGCTAATAAAGTCGCTATTTGTCTTTCCCTATACAAAGCATTTGCGACGTGAATACCACGTCACAACTTTGTGACGGGAAGCACGCCGCAACAAGGTTGCCACTTGTTCCCAATGACATAACTCACCACGATTTTTTTGTGTTTTTGATGTTTGCCACGTTATTTTCACATGGCAAATGGGCTTATTTTTGTAGTGGGGTTCTCAAAACCGAGTGCACAAGAAACCGAAAATACCGGCAAAAACAAAAATAAAACCAATAAAATATCTATAGGAATAACAAAGGATCTTTATTGAACTCAGAGATTACATTGGAGCATGTAATTTCGCCATTGAAGGACCACCTCCAAACTATAATTTTAATGTTCCACACCATATTGTTAAGGTTCCAAACCTCATTCCGAAGCATAATCCATTCTTAGATAACCAAATACCCACATAGAAGCGAGCCAAAAATTCCTAAGTTGCCCTCTTTAACCTTCTTTACACGGCAAAATGAATACCAACTCATAAAATACGGAAGACACTCTTCTTCCTAAACTATCATATTAATTGACACCATTAATCCATACACTATTTTTTTAATAGTAAAGCATAAACCGTATGTTACTATAGATAGAAAGAAAAGTTATTGAAAATACAAAAGGACTAGAGAGTATCAGAAGTGCTCAAGAGCAACAAATCAGTCTAAGCATTTAACGAACCAAAGACCTATGGTTAAGTTAGAAGAGACTCACTCCATCCCATCTATGTGCTCTTGGGTCATGACCTAGAATTTGAAACAACTCAAACACCTAAGCATGACAAATAAATCAAACCGATCGCCCCCGCACCGAAATTAGCAAGGAAAACTCAATATAACCGGAGGCGGGTGCGGGTGATGCTAGCGCTCCGCACCCGCCTACTAAATTTAATTTATTTTTAATAATTTTATTACTCATTTAAACTTTTAATGTTACAATATCATGTTTATTAGAATTATTATATATTTTTTTTATGAAAATACAATTTAAATAAAAATATTAAAAAAATTCGTCACTATTAGAAAAATCGCTTTTAGTGACCGAAAAAGCTCCAAAGTCGGTCACTATAACATTTTGTGACGGATTAAACGACAATCAATTTTAGTTAAAAAGTGTTAGCCGACACCTTTTGTGACGAATTTCGTGATCGGATTTGTGATCGATTTAACCATTAATTTTAGTGATCGAAATTTTAACAAATTTCTTTTGAAAAATAAAATTAAAATTATTGCTAGCAAAATTAATGAACGACTTAGCCATCGATTTTTGTGACTGAATTACAAAAACTTTATTTTGAAAAAATAAATAAAATTGTTGCAAGAAAGTATCAAACTCTTAACCTTTCCTTACAACATGCATAACGGTACCACACAAATATCTATCTCTCTCATATATATATATATATATATATATATATATATATATATATATATATATATATATATATATATATATATATATATATATATATATATATAATATTTTAGAGTTTAATTGAATATACATATACTAAGTAATATTTTATTTAATTGATTTAATTATATAAATTAAATTTTATTATACAATTTCATTATTACAACTATAAAAAAAATTGCATTATTTTTGTTTAAGTATATATGCTTTATTTGTTAAAAATTAATAAAAGAAAATTTAATCATGAAAAACTTTTGCAACAATCATTAAATCGGTCTCAAAATTTTATTCAAGAATTCGGTCACTAAATTTTATATAAATTTTTATAGAGACACAAAATTTCAGTCACTAAATCAATGGCCAAATACATCTTTGCACTACTCTCTATATATGATCAAAAGCATAACTTTATCACAAAATGCTTCAACATATTTTATCAAAGATGTTGCAATACCTTTTCTTCTTCATGCTTTTGTTCGGAGTTTCTGGCTATGGTTTTTTATCATTTCCACTCAATCCTTTCATTTCTGTTTTAAGTGTCACTTTTAAATTCCTTCGCTAATTATTACTACTTGTCTCTGTATTTCACTAACAATTAGCGCCATTAACTCATCAAAATGAAAGTACAATAATACAAACAAATTAGCATAGCTGTATGCATTAGGGTGCAGAAGAGTTTCTATTTTACATTACACTTTCATACATATTGCTTTTGCATGGTTTCTATGTTTGGTTGGTGACTCACATATTCAAAAATGGATACAATAAGAGTTGTTTTGTAGTGAATTTCAATATATATGATACAAAGAAAAAAGAGTGGTTTTGATATTCATTCATTGTTAAGAATTTTAAAATAATAAAAATAACATACAATTTTAGATATGTTTTTTATTTTGCTATACTATTAGTGACTTACGTATACTTAAATAAACAAATATGTTACATAAAATATCTCCACAATTAAATAAAAAAATTATAACAATTAAAATTTAATAAAATGATTTTTTTATTTTAAATGTTTTAAAAATTTTATTATCCATTAAATATCAAAGTAAAAATACTTATATTTTTTCATAAAAATCTATTTAAATCAAGTTTTCTTTTAATTTTTTTAATATCCCTATATATCTTACATTCTTTCTCTATTAATTAACAACAATAGTCCATACTATATATTTTTTTTTTAATAGTAAAGCATGAACCGTATGTTGTTCTAGCAAAGAGAACGAATCCAAGACCTTTGGTTAAGTTAGAAGAGACCCACTCCATCTCATTCAAGTGCTCTTGGGTCATGACCTAGACTTTGAAACAACTCAAACACCCCTAAAATCAAATATGGTAGAGATCCAACCCTCACCAACCACCTAAAAAACTCTAGGTCAGAAACTTCACCTTCCCGCGCACGCCGCACAACATGCATTACCAATACCAAACAAAATTTGACAAATTAGGTGATTTTTCTTAGTCGGAAACCTATTCTGAAGCAACTTCCACGAGAAGACTACTACTTTAGAAGGCGTCTAGCTCTTTAAAACTCTAGAAAGCTTTCACAACACCCTAGTCATATATGGTTTTCAAACCTAAGAATCTTCCCTACCATACCTAACCAATCCCAAAATTAGGTCAAATAAACACTCAAAAAGCTCCCCTCCCAAATCAGAAAAGTTTGTTTCCACATAAAACTTCAAACTAAAACACCCTATCCCAATAACCCAAATAACCCACCATCGAAAATGTTTATTAAGAGATAAGAAAAATACTTTCAAACGAGACACACAAAGGGGTTGTCCTACCCAAACATCATGTCAAAACTTGGTCTTTCGACCTTCCCGAACCAACTTAACACAAGATGAGGAAAACCTGTCAATCTCTTGATCAAGTAGGGACTCAAGGAGAGAAACTCCTCTCCACCAATGAGACACCCTCATAAGGCATTTTTCCCAACATCATCACACGCAATTACTGCAACATCATCACCAAAACATGATATCAATCAACTATAATGAACATCACTAATAGCATAAACATGCAAGCACTTACTCATCAATTAGTAATGCTATCACCAACATACACATATAGTCATCATTATACACACACACATCATTACAAAACCACACAACATTGCCTACCTGTTCGCGTTAAAAGGTGACGCGCCTGAGGATGCGAACGTGAGTTCGGATCTTCTGGTACGCAACGATTTAAATCTTTTGATTTGTTTATAAAGATGCCGCGAGCATCAAGCTTTATTATTTTCAACACAAGAAAGATGATTTAATGATTATGAAAAAGGGGAAAGCTGAAAGATGATTTAAGATATTTTTTATTTTACAGTTTTCCGACTGCAGCCATCTTAAAGAGCACTGAGGTCAAAGATAGTATGGCACCTGTTGTCGCCTCTTTTTCATCAAGGGGTCCAAACAAAGCTGCACCCGAAGTTTTGAAGGTTCTTTTCTCTGATAGAGAATATATTAAATGTAATTCTATCATTTTACAATAATTGTCATTAACTTTTTTTTTCTTTTTTTGATATTGTAGCCTGACTTAATTGCTCCTGGAGTTGCCATCATGGCTAGTTGGTCTCTAGTTTCTCCAATTTCTGATATTTTTGGTGAGACCAAAAAATTGATGTTCAACATTATATCAGGAACATCAATGGCATGCCCTCATGTATCTGGAGCAGCAGCATACGTAAAATCATTCCATCACACATGGTCACCCGCTGCTATTCGGTCCGCTCTTATGACAACAGGTATTAGAAATAAATAAAGTCATATATCATACAATAATACAATAATAGGGTGCATAATTAAACCTATACTTTATAGTTAACAATAAAATGCATATGAAGGAGCAGATGAGAAGGTTTATGCAAGGTGGTGAAAATCAAAATGTTCCTGATACACAGCCGGATAATGACAAAATTGATGACTTTGATCTTGATAATTATCCGGGGTGAAGATGCCCCGTGAAAACATTTTATTTATTTTGTTTTTAAATTTACATTTATGTAAGATATTTATTTTTATCATTTTAAATTATTAAATTATATAACATTTTATTATATGAGTTTATGTTATAAAATTTTATTATTCGAATATATAATAAAATAATATTATTATAATAATTTTAATATATAAATTTTATTATATACATTTTATTATATAAATTTTATTATATAAATTTTATTATTTAAATTTTATTATATAATTTTTATTATATAATTTTTATAATAAATTTTTTATTATTTAAATTTGATTATATAAATTAATTAATATAAAAAAATAATTACTAAATAATTTTTTTAAAAACAAAAACGTCACCTGTAGCGACGTGAGAATCATGTCACAAATTTGTGAGATGTAAACCACGTCGCTAATAAAGCTGCTATTTGTCTTTCCCTATACAAAGCATTTGCGACGTGAATACCACGTCACAACTTTGTGACGTGGGAAGCACGTCGCAACAAGGTTGCCACTTGTTCCCCAGCGACATAACTCACCACGTCGCTGATTTTTTTTGTGACGTGTTTTTGATGTTTGCCACGTTATTTTCACATGGCAAATGGGCTTCTTTTTTGTAGTGGGGTTCTCAAAACCTGAGTGCACAAGAAACCGGAAAATACCGGCAAAAAACAAAAATAAAAACCAATAAAATATCTATAGGAATAACAAAGGATCTTTATTGAACTCGTAGAGATTACATTTGGAGCATGTAATTTCGCCATTGAAGGACCACCTCCAAACTATAATTTTAATGTTCCACACCATATTGTTAAGGTTCCAAACCTCATTCCAGAAGCATAATCCATTCTTAGATAACCAAATACCCCACATAGAAGCGAGCCAAAAAATTCCTAAGTTGCCCTCTTTAACCTTCTTTACACGGCAAAATGAATACCAACTCATAAAATACGGAAGACACTCCTCTTCTTCCTAAACTATCATATTAATTGACACCATTAATCCATACACTATTTTTTTAATAGTAAAGCATAAACCGTATGTTACTATAGATAGAAAGAAAAGTTATTGAAAATACAAAAGGACTAGAGAGTATCAGAAGTGCTCAAGAGCAACAAATCAGTCTAAGCATTTAACGAACCAAAGACCTATGGTTAAGTTAGAAGAGACTCACTCCATCCCATCTATGTGCTCTTGGGTCATGACCTAGAATTTGAAACAACTCAAACACCTAAGCATGACAAATAAATCAAACCGATCGCCCCCGCACCGAAATTAGCAAGGAAAACTCAATATAACCGGAGGCGGGTGCGGGTGATGCTAGCACCCGCTCCGCACCCGCCTACTAAATTTAATTTATTTTTAATAATTTTATTACTCATTTAAACTTTTTAATGTTACAATATCATGTTTATTAGAATTATTATAT
The DNA here is from genome assembly GCA_021764765.1 of Vicia sativa. Classification (NCBI taxonomy): domain Eukaryota; kingdom Viridiplantae; phylum Streptophyta; class Magnoliopsida; order Fabales; family Fabaceae; genus Vicia; species Vicia sativa. The sequence goes on from CM038795.1 coordinate 178,200,957, forward strand.
ATTTTTTTTATGAAAATACAATTTAAATAAAAATATTAAAAAAATTCGTCACTATTAGAAAAATCGCTTTTAGTGACCGAAAAAGCTCCAAAGTCGGTCACTATAACATTTTGTGACGGATTAAACGACAATCAATTTTTAGTTAAAAAAGTGTTAGCCGCACACCTTTTGTGACGAATTTCGTGATCGGATTTGTGATCGATTTAACCATTAATTTTAGTGATCGAAATTTTAACAAATTTCTTTTGAAAAAATAAAATTAAAATTATTGCTAGCAAAATTAATGAACGACTTAGCCATCGATTTTTGTGACTCGAATTACAAAAACTTTATTTTGAAAAAATAAAATAAAAATTGTTGCAAGAAAGTATCAAACTCTTAACCTTTCCTTACAACATGCATAACGGTACCACACAAATATCTATCTCTCTCACATATATATATATATATATATATATATATATATATATATATATATATATATATATATATATATATATATATATATATATATATATATATATATATATATATATATATATATATATATAATATTTTAGAGTTTAATTGAATATACATATACTAAGTAATATTTTATTTAATTGATTTAATTATATAAATTAAATTTTATTATACAATTTCATTATTACAACTATAAAAAAAATTGCATTATTTTTGTTTAAGTATATATGCTTTATTTGTTAAAAATTAATAAAAAGAAAATTTAATCATGAAAAACTTTTGCAATACATTAAATCGGTCTCAAAATTTTATTCAAGAATTCGGTCACTAAATTTTATATAAATTTTTATAGAGACACAAAATTTCAGTCACTAAATCAATGGCCAAATACATCTTTGCACTACTCTCTATATATGATCAAAAGCATAACTTTATCACAAAATGCTTCAACATATTTTATCAAAGATGTTGCAATACCTTTTCTTCTTCATGCTTTTGTTCGAGTTTCTACTGGCTATGGTTTTTTTATCATTTCCACTCAATCCTTTCATTTCTGTTTTAAGTGTCACTTTTAAATTCCTTCGCTAATTATTACTACTTGTCTCTGTATTTCACTAACAATTAGCGCCATTAACTCATCAAAATGAAAGTACAATAATACAAACAAATTAGCATAGCTGTATGCATTAGTGCGAAGAGTTTCTATTTTACATTACACTTTCATACATATTGCTTTTGCATGGTTTCTATGTTTGGTTGGTGACTCACATATTCAAAATGGATACAATAAGAGTTGTTTTGTAGTGAATTTCAATATATATGATACAAAGAAAAAGAGTGGTTTTGATATTCATTCATTGTTAAGAATTTTAAAATAATAAAATAACATACAATTTTAGATATGTTTTTATTTTGCTATACTATTAGTGACTTACGTATACTTAAATAAACAAATATGTTACATAAAATATCTCCACAATTAAATAAAAAATTATAACAATTAAAATTTAATAAAATGATTTTTTATTTTAAATGTTTTAAAATTTTATTATCCATTAAATATCAAAGTAAAAATACTTATATTTTTTAAAAATCTATTTAAATCAAGTTTTCTTTTAATTTTTAATATCCCTATATATCTTACATTCTTTCTCTATTAATTAACAACAATAGTCCATACTATATATTTTTTTTAATAGTAAAGCATGAACCGTATGTTGTTCTAGCAAAGAGAACGAATCCAAGACCTTTGGTTAAGTTAGAAGAGACCCACTCCATCTCATTCAAGTGCTCTTGGGTCATGACCTAGACTTTGAAACAACTCAAACACCCCTAAAATCAAATATGGTAGAGATCCAACCTCACCAACCACCTAAAAACTCTAGGTCGAAACTTCACCTTCCACAAGCCGCACAACATGCATTACCAATACCAAACAAAATTTGACAAATTAGGTGATTTTTCTTAGTCGGAAACCTATTCTGAAGCAACTTCCACGAGAAGACTACTACTTTAGAAGGCGTCTAGCTCTTTAAAACTCTAGAAAGCTTTCACAACACCCTAGTCATATATGGTTTTCAAACCTAAGAATCTTCCCTACCATACCTAACCAATCCCAAAATTAGGTCAAATAAACACTCAAAAAGCTCCCCTCCCAAATCAGAAAAGTTTGTTTCCACATAAAACTTCAAACTAAAACACCCTATCCCAATAACCCAAATAACCCACCATCGAAAACGTTTATTAAGAGATAAGAAAAATACTTTCAAACGAGACACACAAAGGGGTTGTCCTACCCAAACATCATGTCAAAACTTGGTCTTTCGACCTTCCCGAACCAACTTAACACAAGATGAGGAAAACCTGTCAATCTCTTGATCAAGTAGGGACTCAAGGAGAGAAACTCCTCTCCACCAATGAGACACCCTCATAAGGCATTTTTCCCAACATCATCACACGCAATTACTGCAACATCATCACCAAAACATGATATCAATCAACTATAATGAACATCACTAATAGCATAAACATGCAAGCACTTACTCATCAATTAGTAATGCTATCACCAACATACACATATAGTCATCATTATACACACACACATCATTACAAAACCACACAACATTGCCTACCTGTTCGCGTTAAAAGGTGACGCGCCTGAGGATGCGAACGTGAGTTCGGATCTTCTGCTACGCAACGATTTAAATCTTTTGATTTGTTTATAAAGATGCCGCGAGCATCAAGCTTTATTATTTTCAACACAAGAAAGATGATTTAATGATTATGAAAAAGGGGAAAGCTGAAAGATGATTTAAGATATTTTTTATTTTACAGTTTTCCGACTGCAGCCATCTTAAAGAGCACTGAGGTCAAAGATAGTATGGCACCTGTTGTCGCCTTTTTTCATCAAGGGTCCAAACAAAGCTGCACCAAGTTTTGAAGGTTCTTTTCTCGATAGAGAATATATTAAATGTAATTCTATCATTTTACAATAATTGTCATTAACTTTTTTTTTTTTTGATATTGTAGCGACTTAATTGCTCCCGGAGTTGCCATCATGGCTAGTTGGTCTCTAGTTTCTCCAATTTCGATATTTTGGTGAGACCAAAAATTGATGTTCAACATTATATCGAACATCAATGGCATGCCCTCATGTATCCGGAGCAGCAGATAAAATCATTCCATCACACATGGTCACCGCTATTCGGTCCGCTCTTATGACAATGTATTAGAAATAAATAAAGTCATATATCATACAATAATACAATAATAGGGTGCATAATTAAACCTATACTTTATAGTTAACAATAAAATGCATATGAAGGAGCGATGAGAAGGTTTATGCAAGGTGGTGAAAATCAAAATGTTCGATATACAAGGATAATGACAAAATTGATGACTTTGATCTTGATAATTATCCGTGAAGATGCCCGTGAAAACATTTTATTTATTTTGTTTTAAATTTACATTTATGTAAGATATTTATTTTATCATTTTAAATTATTAAATTATATAACATTTTATTATATGAGTTTATGTTATAAAATTTTATTATTCAATATATAATAAAATAATATTATTATAATAATTTTAATATATAAATTTTATTATATACATTTTATTATATAAATTTTATTATATAAATTTTATTATTTAAATTTTATTATATAATTTTATTATATAATTTTTAATAAATTTTTATTATTTAAATTTGATTATATAAATTAATTAATATAAAAAATAATTACTAAATAATTTTTTAAAACAAAAACGCCATGTAGCGACGTGAGAATCATGTCACAAATTTGTGAGATGTAAACCACGCCGCTAATAAAGTCGCTATTTGTCTTTCCCTATACAAAGCATTTATGACGTGAATACCACGTCACAACTTTGTGACGAAGCACGTCCGCAACAAGGTTGCCACTTGTTCCCAAATGACATAACTCACCACGTCGATTTTTTTGTGACGTGTTTTTGATGTTTGCCACGTTATTTTCACATGGCAAATGGGCTTATTTTTGTAGTGGGGTTCTCAAAACCGAGTGCACAAGAAACCGAAAATACCGCAAAAACAAAAATAAAACCAATAAAATATCTATAGGAATAACAAAGGATCTTTATTGAACTCAGAGATTACATTGGAGCATGTAATTTCGCCATTGAAGGACCACCTCCAAACTATAATTTTAATGTTCCACACCATATTGTTAAGGTTCCAAACCTCATTCCAGAAGCATAATCCATTCTTAGATAACCAAATACCCCACATAGAAGCGAGCCAAAAAATTCCTAAGTTGCCCTCTTTAACCTTCTTTACACGGCAAAATGAATACCAACTCATAAAATACGGAAGACACTCCTCTTCTTCCTAAACTATCATATTAATTGACACCATTAATCCATACACTATTTTTTTAATAGTAAAGCATAAACCGTATGTTACTATAGATAGAAAGAAAAGTTATTGAAAATACAAAAGGACTAGAGAGTATCAAGTGCTCAAGAGCAACAAATCGCCTAAGCATTTAACGAACCAAAGACCTATGGTTAAGTTAGAAGAGACTCACTCCATCCCATCTATGTGCTCTTGGGTCATGACCTAGAATTTGAAACAACTCAAACACCTAAGCATGACAAATAAATCAAACCGACCGCACCGAAATTAGCAAGGAAAACTCAATATAACAGGGTGCGGGTGATGCTAGCACCCGCTCGCACCCGCCTACTAAATTTAATTTATTTTAATAATTTTATTACTCATTTAAACTTTTTAATGTTACAATATCATGTTTATTAGAATTATTATATATTTTTTTTATGAAAATACAATTTAAATAAAAATATTAAAAAAATTTGTCACTATTAGAAAATCGCTTTTAGTGACCGAAAAGCTCCAAAGTCGGTCACTATAACATTTTGTGACGGATTAAACGACAATCAATTTTAGTTAAAAAAGTGTTAGCCGCACACCTTTTGTGACGAATTTCGTGATCGGATTTGTGATCGATTTAACCATTAATTTTAGTGATCGAAATTTTAACAAATTTCTTTTGAAAAAATAAAATTAAAATTATTGCTAGCAAAATTAATGAACGACTTAGCCATCGATTTTTGTGACTCGAATTACAAAAACTTTATTTTGAAAAATAAAATAAAAATTGTTGCAAGAAAGTATCAAACTCTTAACCTTTCCTTACAACATGCATAACGGTACCACACAAATATCTATCTCTTATATATATATATATATATATATATATATATATATATATATATATATATATATATATATATATATATATATATATATATATATAATATTTTAGAGTTTAATTGAATATACATATACTAAGTAATATTTTATTTAATTGATTTAATTATATAAATTAAATTTTATTATACAATTTCATTATTACAACTATAAAAAAAATTGCATTATTTTTGTTTAAGTATATATGCTTTATTTGTTAAAAATTAATAAAAGAAAATTTAATCATGAAAACTTTTGCAACTATTAAATCGGTCTCAAAATTTTATTCAAGAATTCGGTCACTAAATTTTATATAAATTTTTATAGAGACACAAAATTTCAGTCACTAAATCAATGGCCAAATACATCTTTGCACTACTCTCTATATATGATCAAAAGCATAACTTTATCACAAAATGCTTCAACATATTTTATCAAAGATGTTGCAATACCTTTTCTTCTTCATGCTTTTGTTCGAGTTTCTACTGGCTATGGTTTTTTATCATTTCCACTCAATCCTTTCATTTCTGTTTTAAGTGTCACTTTTAAATTCCTTCGCTAATTATTACTACTTGTCTCTGTATTTCACTAACAATTAGCGCCATTAACTCATCAAAATGAAAGTACAATAATACAAACAAATTAGCATAGCTGTATGCATTAGGGTGCAGAAGAGTTTCTATTTTACATTACACTTTCATACATATTGCTTTTGCATGGTTTCTATGTTTGGTTGGTGACTCACATATTCAAAAATGGATACAATAAGAGTTGTTTTGTAGTGAATTTCAATATATATGATACAAAGAAAAAGAGTGGTTTTGATATTCATTCATTGTTAAGAATTTTAAAATAATAAAATAACATACAATTTTAGATATGTTTTTATTTTGCTATACTATTAGTGACTTACGTATACTTAAATAAACAAATATGTTACATAAAATATCTCCACAATTAAATAAAAAATTATAACAATTAAAATTTAATAAAATGATTTTTTATTTTAAATGTTTTAAAATTTTATTATCCATTAAATATCAAAGTAAAAATACTTATATTTTTCATAAAAATCTATTTAAATCAAGTTTTCTTTTAATTTTTTAATATCCTATATATCTTACATTCTTTCTCTATTAATTAACAACAATAGTCCATACTATATATTTTTTTTAATAGTAAAGCATGAACCGTATGTTGTTCTAGCAAAGAGAACGAATCCAAGACCTTTGGTTAAGTTAGAAGAGACCCACTCCATCTCATTCAAGTGCTCTTGGGTCATGACCTAGACTTTGAAACAACTCAAACACCCCTAAAATCAAATATGGTAGAGATCCAACCTCACCAACCACCTAAAAACTCTAGGTCGAAACTTCACCTTCCCGCGCACGCCGCACAACATGCATTACCAATACCAAACAAAATTTGACAAATTAGGTGATTTTTCTTAGTCGGAAACCTATTCTGAAGCAACTTCCACGAGAAGACTACTACTTTAGAAGGCGTCTAGCTCTTTAAAACTCTAGAAAGCTTTCACAACACCCTAGTCATATATGGTTTTCAAACCTAAGAATCTTCCCTACCATACCTAACCAATCCCAAAATTAGGTCAAATAAACACTCAAAAAGCTCCCCTCCCAAATCAGAAAAGTTTGTTTCCACATAAAACTTCAAACTAAAACACCCTATCCCAATAACCCAAATAACCCACCATCGAAAATGTTTATTAAGAGATAAGAAAAATACTTTCAAACGAGACACACAAAGGGGTTGTCCTACCCAAACATCATGTCAAAACTTGGTCTTTCGACCTTCCCGAACCAACTTAACACAAGATGAGGAAAACCCACAATCTCTTGATCAAGTAGGGACTCAAGGAGAGAAACTCCTCTCCACCAATGAGACACCCTCATAAGGCATTTTTCCCAACATCATCACACGCAATTACTGCAACATCATCACCAAAACATGATATCAATCAACTATAATGAACATCACTAATAGCATAAACATGCAAGCACTTACTCATCAATTAGTAATGCTATCACCAACATACACATATAGTCATCATTATACACACACACATCATTACAAAACCACACAACATTGCCTACCTGTTCAAAGGTGACGCTACCGAGGATGCGAACGTGAGTTCGGATCTTCGCACGCAACGATTTAAATCTTTTGATTTGTTTATAAAGATGCGCGAGCATCAAGCTTTATTATTTTCAACACAAGAAAGATGATTTAATGATTATGAAAAGGGAAAGCTGAAAGATGATTTAAGATATTTTTATTTTACGCTTTTCCGATCAGACCATCTTAAAGAGCACCGAGGTCAAAGATAGTATGGCACCGTTGTCGCCTCTTTTTCATCAAGGGTCCAAACAAAGTGCACCAAGTTTTGAAGGTTCTTTCTCTCGATAGAGAATATATTAAATGTAATTCTATCATTTTACAATAATTGTCATTAACTTTTTTTTTTTTTTGATATTGTAGCGACTTAATTGCTCTCGGAGTTGCCATCATGGCTAGTTGGTCTCTAGTTTCTCCAATTTCGATATTTTGGTGAGACCAAAAATTGATGTTCAACATTATATCGGAACATCAATGGCATGCCCTCATGTATCTGGAGCAGCAGATACGTAAAATCATTCCATCACACATGGTCACCACGCTATTCGGTCCGCTCTTATGACAATGTATTAGAAATAAATAAAGTCATATATCATACAATAATACAATAATAGGTGCATAATTAAACCTATACTTTATAGTTAACAATAAAATGCATATGAAGGAGCAGATGAGAAGGTTTATGCAAGGTGGTGAAAATCAAAATGTTCACGATACATAGGATAATGACAAAATTGATGACTTTGATCTTGATAATTATCCGGTGAAGATGCCCGTGAACACATTTTATTTATTTTGTTTTAAATTTACATTTATGTAAGATATTTATTTTATCATTTTAAATTATTAAATTATATAACATTTTATTATATGAGTTTATGTTATAAAATTTTATTATTCAATATATAATAAAATAATATTATTATAATAATTTTAATATATAAATTTTATTATATACATTTTATTATATAAATTTTATTATATAAATTTTATTATTTAAATTTTATTATATAATTTTATTATATAATTTTATAATAAATTTTTATTATTTAAATTTGATTATATAAATTAATTAATATAAAAAAATAATTACTAAATAATTTTTTTAAAAACAAAAACGTCACCTGTAGCGACGTGAGAATCATGTCACAAATTTGTGAGATGTAAACCACGTCGCTAATAAAGCTGCTATTTGTCTTTCCCTATACAAAGCATTTGCGACGTGAATACCACGTCACAACTTTGTGACGTGGAAGCACGCCGCAACAAGGTTGCCACTTGTTCCCCAGCGACATAACTCACCACGTCCCTGATTTTTTTTGTGACGTGTTTTTGATGTTTGCCACGTTATTTTCACATGGCAAATGGGCTTCTTTTTTGTAGTGGGGTTCTCAAAACCTGAGTGCACAAGAAACCGGAAAATACCGCCAAAAAACAAAAATAAAAACCAATAAAATATCTATAGGAATAACAAAGGATCTTTATTGAACTCAGAGATTACATTTGGAGCATGTAATTTCGCCATTGAAGGACCACCTCAAACTATAATTTTAATGTTCCACACCATATTGTTAAGGTTCCAAACCTCATTCCAGAAGCATAATCCATTCTTAGATAACCAAATACCCCACATAGAAGCGAGCCAAAAAATTCCTAAGTTGCCCTCTTTAACCTTCTTTACACGGCAAAATGAATACCAACTCATAAAATACGGAAGACACTCCTCTTCTTCCTAAACTATCATATTAATTGACACCATTAATCCATACACTATTTTTTTAATAGTAAAGCATAAACCGTATGTTACTATAGATAGAAAGAAAAGTTATTGAAAATACAAAAGGACTAGAGAGTATCAGAAGTGCTCAAGAGCAACAAATCGCCTAAGCATTTAACGAACCAAAGACCTATGGTTAAGTTAGAAGAGACTCACTCCATCCCATCTATGTGCTCTTGGGTCATGACCTAGAATTTGAAACAACTCAAACACCTAAGCATGACAAATAAATCAAACCGATCGCCCCCGCACCGAAATTAGCAAGGAAAACTCAATATAAGAGGCGGGTGCGGGTGATGCTAGCACCGCCTCCGCACCCGCCTACTAAATTTAATTTATTTTAATAATTTTATTACTCATTTAAACTTTTTAATGTTACAATATCATGTTTATTAGAATTATTATATATTTTTTTTATGAAAATACAATTTAAATAAAAATATTAAAAAAATTCGTCACTATTAGAAAAATCGCTTTTAGTGACCGAAAAAGCTCCAAAGTCGGTCACTATAACATTTTGTGACGGATTAAACGACAATCAATTTTTAGTTAAAAAAGTGTTAGCCGCACACCTTTTGTGACGAATTTCGTGATCGGATTTGTGATCGATTTAACCATTAATTTTAGTGATCGAAATTTTAACAAATTTCTTTTGAAAAAATAAAATTAAAATTATTGCTAGCAAAATTAATGAACGACTTAGCCATCGATTTTTGTGACTCGAATTACAAAAACTTTATTTTGAAAAAATAAAATAAAAATTGTTGCAAGAAAGTATCAAACTCTTAACCTTTCCTTACAACATGCATAACGGTACCACACAAATATCTATCTCTCTCATATATATATATATATATATATATATATATATATATATATATATATATATATATATATATATATATATATATATATATATATATATATATAATATTTTAGAGTTTAATTGAATATACATATACTAAGTAATATTTTATTTAATTGATTTAATTATATAAATTAAATTTTATTATACAATTTCATTATTACAACTATAAAAAAAATTGCATTATTTTTGTTTAAGTATATATGCTTTATTTGTTAAAATTAATAAAAAGAAAATTTAATCATGAAAACTTTTGCAATCATTAAATCGGTCTCAAAATTTTATTCAAGAATTCGGTCACTAAATTTTATATAAATTTTTTATAGAGACACAAAATTTCAGTCACTAAATCAATGGCCAAATACATCTTTGCACTTCTCTCTCTATATATGATCAAAAGCATAACTTTATCACAAAAATGCTTCAACATATTTTATCAAAGATGTTGCAATACCTTTTCTTCTTCATGCTTTTGTTCGGAGTTTCTACTGGCTATGGTTTTTTTTATCATTTCCACTCAATCCTTTCATTTCTGTTTTAAGTGTCACTTTTAAATTCCTTCGCTAATTATTACTACTTGTCTCTGTATTTCACTAACAATTAGCGCCATTAACTCATCAAAATGAAAGTACAATAATACAAACAAATTAGCATAGCTGTATGCATTAGGGTGCAGAAGAGTTTCTATTTTACATTACACTTTCATACATATTGCTTTTTGCATGGTTTCTATGTTTGGTTGGTGACTCACATATTCAAAAATGGATACAATAAGAGTTGTTTTGTAGTGAATTTCAATATATATGATACAAAGAAAAAAGAGTGGTTTTGATATTCATTCATTGTTAAGAATTTTAAAATAATAAAAATAACATACAATTTTAGATATGTTTTTTATTTTGCTATACTATTAGTGACTTACGTATACTTAAATAAACAAATATGTTACATAAAATATCTCCACAATTAAATAAAAAAATTATAACAATTAAAATTTAATAAAATGATTTTTTTATTTTAAATGTTTTAAAAATTTTATTATCCATTAAATATCAAAGTAAAAATACTTATATTTTTTCATAAAAATCTATTTAAATCAAGTTTTCTTTTAATTTTTTTAATATCCCTATATATCTTACATTCTTTCTCTATTAATTAACAACAATAGTCCATACTATATATTTTTTTTTTAATAGTAAAGCATGAACCGTATGTTGTTCTAGCAAAGAGAACGAATCCAAGACCTTTGGTTAAGTTAGAAGAGACCCACTCCATCTCATTCAAGTGCTCTTGGGTCATGACCTAGACTTTGAAACAACTCAAACACCCCTAAAATCAAATATGGTAGAGATCCAACCCTCACCAACCACCTAAAAAACTCTAGGTCAGAAACTTCACCTTCCCGCGCACGCCGCACAACATGCATTACCAATACCAAACAAAATTTGACAAATTAGGTGATTTTTCTTAGTCGGAAACCTATTCTGAAGCAACTTCCACGAGAAGACTACTACTTTAGAAGGCGTCTAGCTCTTTAAAACTCTAGAAAGCTTTCACAACACCCTAGTCATATATGGTTTTCAAAATGATAAGTGATGATCAAGATATATTCATTTGAAGTTGATTGACCAATAGTTGAGGAATTCATCAAGGACTTGTGTTCTTTTGACCTCATAGGCAAGTTTCCAAGCATTTTCTTTTCTCACCAACTGAACTAAGTTGTATTAGATATCCTTAGGTTCACCGTGAAAGAAAAATGAGCTCAAGGAGACAAGAGATGACCAAGTTATGATCCTTTAGAGTCATACAAGATAGATGAAGCATCAATCTAGAGGGTGGACAATCATAGACTTCTAAAACAATCTTTTCATCAATTAAACTTCTTGGATCCAAGCATATTCAATTGGAAGTCCTCTTAAGAATCTTATGGCTTTGAATCCATCCATAAACTTCACACAAACATCAAGATATGGTCCTCAGAAGTCTAAAACCCTACTTTCAAGAGAGATGGCCATAGGATGGAGAATTCTTTGAATTTGATGATATCTTTCAAGAATGAAGCGTACATTCAAGATAAGAGAGCATGGTTGATGATAAGAGAAGTCTTCAATGAGATACAATTCTTTCAAAATCTTGAGAATTTATGAGATAAGGAATGGAAATACACTCATGGACCTATCAGCTCTTTGAGGAACTTGTGCACCATTCACCTACAACATTTAGAGAGAAAAGTATACACATCATGGTTAGTCAAATATCAATCATCACACACAAGCAATAATCACTTCCACAAGGTTCTTGGTGATCTCCCAAAAGGAAAACCCTACAAACAATAGAGAGAAACAATTTGTGATCTTTGTGCAATGCAATTGTATGAAGTATGAGAGAATCTTAGGGGAAAGGGTACAACAGGAACTTCTTCTTTAACCAAAATATTTCATCATTCATTGGAAAATCAAATCTTTGACAAATTTCCTTCTATAACAACAAGGCTATCATTCATCGGTAAACCAAATCTTCATTGTAAACGGCTATGGAAATCAATCAGCAATGAGCTTGTAAATCACCCAAAGAGATATCACAGAGGAACATTTATCATTTAGCTTGTAAATCACCCAAAGGAAATTTTCAACGAAGAGCTTGTAAATCACCTATCGGAGATAAAAGATTAATAAATAATGATCTTGTAAATAATCAAAAGAGATATCACAGAGGAACATTTATCATTGAGCTTGTAAATCAACCAAAGGAAATGTTCAACGACGAGCTTGTATATCACCCATCGGAGATAAGCGGTTAATCAGCAATGAGCTTGTAAGTCACCCAAGTAGATGCTGCAAGGAGATGTTCATCAATGAGCTTGTAAATCACCCATTGAAAATAAACGGTTAAACAACAATGAGCTTTTAAATCACTCAAAGGAATACCGAAGACAAACGTTCACCAGTGAGCTTGTAAATCGTCCAAAGGAACTTCCAACAACGAGTTTGTAAATCACCCATTGAAAATTTCAACAACAAGTCTTCAACCTGGATAGATACAGTCGATCTATAATAAGAGATTCATCGTAGGATTACCGAGAAGGAATCAACTTGGAAAATAATAGTCTTGCCGGGGAAAATCGGCTGCTAAAAAAAGAGACCGCCTCTTGCTATTAAGGAAGAGGGAAATGTAATAATGCTGCAAGAGAACGAGAATGAACTCCATGGGGAACACCAAATTTACTTTTGCTGAGGAGATAGGGTCTTTTTGTGCCAACTAAATGTGTCTCTCTCATAGAACTCATAGTTTGAGGAGATAAAGATACCGCTTGGGAGCCAGAATTCAAATCGCGACCAAACTGAGGAAAGAGATTTGAATAGGCAAAGAGTTGGGGTAAGAGAGTTAAGACTCTATTCTTCCACGAGGGATAACTCATTGTGGAAAGCAGAAAAGAATGCAAATAGAAAATGAATTGAAATTTATGCTATACATGATGTATGTACGAATAATTGCATGCAGACAAAACAACCACAACACGTTGGGGATAACCAGACCCAACAAACATATTTCACTAGGAACAACACTTGAGCAAAGACTACCCTCGGCCAAAAGGAATCCAAGACGAACATCTTCACAACAAACCAACCATTGAAAGGAAAGCTCTTAATCACCAGGTGGCGCTAACTTTCCAGAACTGCAGGCATGCTGCTACCAACTTCTCAGCTTTACTGGGTGAAAATATCACTATGCCTTAACAGAGCAGTATTCATACACGCTCTTCTAGGGAGAAATCAAGATACTCCATGGGGATATCCTGCTTTGCACTTACATCTCAAGCTTGAAAAAAAATTGTTGCAGGGGTCCCATCGGGACCGACTTCAACATTTTCAATCTTGTTTAGGATTAAGACTGTGTCATTTCATCCTTTTGCTTCACATTCAAAGTACATTCACTTAATTTGCAAAACATTTTCATAAGTATGTTCTAACAAATCTTTTTGTTTTGAAATATATTTTCAATAATAAAAGAATATTTTTATAAAATGAATAAAATAAGATTGCAAAGGAATTGCATAAAGGCTCAAATTTTATTGATAGAATGGTAGCCTGCCAATAGCATGAATCTATAGATGATTACAAAGTTTTGAAAAATGGTAAATACATGGAAAAGGTACACCACAGAACAATGAATATTATTCTCCCTAACAACTTTGAACTCCTGTATTGTAGTCTTTAGTTGAGGTATGAAGATAATCCGTGCAGATTGTTGCTTCTACGATCAAGTCTTGTATGATGTAGTTACTTTCCATATAAGTCCCTAACTTTTTCCTAGACTGCCCTTGCGGGTTTTCAGCCTCCTGGGAAATTTATTTTGTTTTTGTCTCTAATTTTTTCCTAGACCGCCCTTTAGGGTTTTCACCTACCGAGACGCTTTTTTGCCTAAGTCGCCTTTCGGTTTTCAACTTAGGGAGTTGTTCTTTTATTTATTTAGGCAAAGTATTTCTGGACTACATTAGCAAGAATCAATACACCACCAGAGAAGGCTTTCTTGACAACATATGGGCCTTCATAATTGCGAGTCCACTTCCCCTAGAATTAGAGCTTAAAGACACAATCTTTCTAAGCACGAGGTCGCCCTCTCTGAACACACGAGGTTTGACCTTCTTATCAAAAGCATTCTTCATTCTTTCCTGGTATAACTAACCATGACACAAAGCAGACATTCTCTTCTCTTCAATCAAATTCAACTGGTCAAACCGATTTTGAACCCATTCAGCATCAGATAACTCAGCTTCCATGATCACACATAATAATAGAATCTAAACTTCAATGGGGAGTACTGCTTCCATGCCATAAACAAGAGAGAAAGGGGAAGCACTTGTTGAATTACAAACCGAAGTCCGATACCCATGCAAAGCAAAAGGTAGCATCTCATGCCATTCCTTGTAGGTGACAACCATCTTTTGAATGATCTTCTTGATGCTTTTGGTTGCAACTTCAACTTCCCCATTCATGGAACTTCTTCTCAAATTTGTAACAATCGGATTCCATTATCAACCAATAGTAACATGCCCTTGGCATCTTCTTAGCCATAGAGTGTCCATTGGCATGGTTACCAAAAGAACCCTCATGAATCTCATGCATCAACATGTCTGCTTCATACCTATCCACGCATCTGAGCAAGACCATGTCATGATTTATTTTGTATAACAAACCTTCATTGAGGTTGAAACTACCAGCTAAACACCTCAATTTCTTTCTATCTTTGTTTGTTGCATCAACCGGATACTCTTGAGTCATTAGGAAGTGCTTGATATCATGATACCAAGGTTTATCATCCTTTGCCACATCCATGGAGAATATATAAGCTAGCCTCTCAAGACTCTCAATGGTGATATGAGGTACACCATTCCATTTGGTCACCTTATACATGTAAGCCAAAGTAGCCAAAGCATCAGCCATCTTATTCTCATCCCGAAGAATGTGATGAAGCTCTACTTTATTGAAGCAAGTCAAGAATCTCCTCGCATAATCTTTGTAAGGGATTAATCCAGGGTGACAAGTCTCCCAATCTCCTTTAATCTGATTTATTACTAAAGTTGAGTCACCATACACATCAAGAATTTTTATTCTGATATCAATGGCTTCTTCAAGACCCATGATACAAGCTTCATATTCTACCATATTATTTGTACAATCAAACATCAACCTTGCTATGAAAGGGATGTGAGCTCCTTGAGGAATAATGATTACTGCACTAATTCCTTTTCCATATGCATTCACAACTCCATCAAACACCATTTCCCCTCGGGATTCTGGATCTAGACCTTGTTCAGGTAACGGTTCATCACAAGCTTTCATTTTTAAATACATTACATCTTCGTCAGGAAACTCAAATTCAACAGATTGATCATCTTCATCCGACTGATGAGCTAGGTATTTTGCCAACACACTACTTTTGATAGCTTTCTAGGTGCGGTATTCAATATCATATTTAGATAACAACATCTGCCAACGAGAAATTCTTCCCATGAGGGCAGGCTTTTCAAAGATGTACTTGATTGGATCCATTCGAGAGATCAACCAAGTAGTATGATTCAACATATATTGCGGCAGATGCTTCGCAGCATAGGCTAAAGCACAATAAGTCTTTTCCAACATAGAATACCGTGACTCAAAGTCGGTGAACTTGTTGCTCAGGTAATAAATGGAAAATTGTTTTCTTCCTGTCTCATCTTGCGGTCCCAAAATACAAGTAATGGAACTTTCCAACACAGTCAGATACAGAACCAATGGTTTTCCTTCAACAGGAGGGAGCAGGATAGGAGTCTTGAGTAAATACTCTTTGACACTTTCAAATGCATTTTGGAAATCATCTGTCTATATGCAACCTTCATCTTTCTTCAACAGCTTGAAGATGGGTTCACATGTTGCGGTCATATGATAAATGAACTCGAAATGTAATTCAATCATCCAAGGAAGCTTCGACTTGCTTTTTAGTTCTTGGTGTGCATCTCTTGAATGGCCATAACTTTATCAAGATCAACTTCAGTTCCTTTCGTTAAAATGAAACCCAACAGTTTCTAAATTAGACACCAAAAGTACATTTATTAGGATTCAAACGGACACGATACTTCCTCAAACAAAATAACTTCAACAAATCTTCCAAATGATCTTTCTCGTTTGGGACTTGGAAATCATATCATCAACATACACTTTAATTTCTTTATGCATCGATCATAGAATAGGGTCGTCATAGCCCTCTCACGTTGCACCATCGTTCTTCAACCCGAAGGGCATCACTCTGTAATAGAATGTTCCCCATGTGTGATAAACGTTGTTTTTTCTATGTCCTCAAGAGCCATCTTAATTTGATTGTATCCGGAAAAACCATCCATGAACGAGAACACTTTGAATTTTGTTGTACTGTCCACCAACATATCAACGTGTGGCAAAGGAAAATCATCTTTCAGACTAGCCTTGTTTAGATCTCGGTAATCAACACACATGCGGACCTTTCCATCTTTCTTTGGCACTAGCACAATATTGTAAATCCATTGAGTATAAACTGACGTCACAAGGAAACCTGCATCAATCTGCTTTAAAACCTCCTCTTTAATCTTTATCGCCATATCAGGATGAGTTATTCTTAACTTTTTCTTGATTGGCGGACACTCGGTCTTCAACCGAAAGTGATGCACCATAATATCAGTATCTAAACCTGGCATGTCTTGATACGACCAAGCAAAGATAGCTACATATTCCTTCAACATTTCAATCAAACAACTCTTCACCTCAGGATGCAGTAATGCTCCAATCTTAACTTCCTTCACATCTTCATCAGAACAAAAGTTAATGACTTCCAATGGCTCTTTGTATGGCTGAATGGTGTTTTCCTCTGGCTCAAGAAACCGAGAAACCTCTTCAGGGATCTCATCAAACTCCTCTTCTTCGGCTACATATACAGGATGTTCAAAGTTGGAAGAGGGTGTAGGGTCATTATTTTCAACGGTTTTATCAATTAAACTACATATATGCTTATGATTGATTTTAGAAACTGACACATGTGGCAAGTGATTATAAAGATTAATTTCAGTTATTATATTATTTTTTTGTGAAAGGTTTTTTCTAATTACCATTTTTCAAGAAAAAGCAGAAATTAAAAGACACAATTTGGAATGAAAAACAAACCTTTATTAATCATCCTAACTTTTAAAACAACATATTTTGCCCATAAAACGTCACTTTCACCTTGGGCAGAGTGAAAGGATTATTATTTGAAATTTAAACAAATAAAAGTGAATTACTTTGACACGTGAATGCAAGTGGGGATGTCCATAGCAGTCCAATTACAAACTCTGGCTCCATGCGTCACAAAGTTGGGCATTTCCTGCTCTGGTCCCTCTTCAATAATGGCATTGACTCATGGAACGGTAGGATCAAGATAACTTGCACTTCGGAAAACATCTTGATATTTGACGAAAGCAGACTTCGGCTTCAGTACCTCCTTCCTATTTTTCATGGAAAATCCTAAACCGACACCATTCTTATTCACTTTTGGTTCAATAACTTGTCCCCAAGCATTGCTAGCACCTTTCTGAACCACATTATAGCCATCCTTCAAGAAGCCATATAATCTTCACTCATTTGGACACTATCAATTGATAATGCTTGGAACTGCGTTCCAACAGCGGCTTCATCAGCTTCTACTATGGAGAAAGAAGATAAATGAGAAACTAGTATAGCTTGTTCTCCTTCCACAATAATCACAACACCTTCGTGGAAAAACTTCAATTTCTGATGGAGAGTAGAAGTCACAACACCAACATAATGAATCCAAGGTCGTCCGAACAGACAACTATTAGCAGGAAATATATCCATAACTTGGAAGGTAGTTTAAAATAAATGTGGTCCAATGTGAATGGGTAAATCCACTTCCCCAATAACATATTTAGGAGAACCATCAAACGCCTTCATAATGATACCTCTAGGACGCATCAACGGACCTTGATATTTGAGATTTGAAAGGGTACTTTTGGGAATAACATTAAACGCGGGACCGTTATCAATAAGCACGTTGGAAAATGCATCATTCTTGCAATTCATGGAAATTCGCAAAGCCATATTGTGATTCTTTCCTTCAAAGGGAAGATCTTCATCACTAAAACTCAGGTTGTTGTAAGCCGTTATATTTCCAACCACACTATTGAAAGTTTCCAGAGGCACGTCATAATCAACAAAACGCTGATCCAAAACCTTCATTAAAGAATCTCTGTGATCCGAAGAATTCATCAACAAAGCCAGGATTGAAATCTTTGACGGTGTCTACAGCAATTGCTCAACAATCATATAATTTCTCATCTTGATAATCTTCAACAAGTAATCCATTTCTAGAATGCCTTAACATGGATTGGTTAATTTTAATAAAACAAATAAGTAGCAGCAACAATGTTTTGTACAGTAGGATTATAAACTTATAATCCTATCTAGAATGCCTTAACATGTTGTGTTGAAGAATTTCAACATCTTGAACATCATGTCTTATTAGATGTCAAGACATCAGACATTAGGACATCACGCTATAGAAACTATTAAGCTTGTTACAGTTCTATTTTAACTAGAGAAGAATATTCTGGGAATATTATGCATCTTATGTGGCGTGATTTTGAAGGAATATGTAGAGGTCCAATAACTAAGGAGAAATATTAGCAAGGACCTTGATTGTAGCAGAAGTAATCTGCAAATTATTTATGCAAAAGTTTGTTTATCCAGAAGTTTGTTACAACTTATGCTGTTATTTTGAAGGCCCAAATCCAGTTGGGTAATAGGTTATAAATAAGCAGTTGTAACCTAGTTTTAGTAAGCTATCTGGTTTTAGAAAGATGTAGTCTTTATGGTTAGCCATGTAAGTGAACCACCCGGATTGTGAGATGGTCACTGATTTTACCTCGAAGCTTGTAGGTAAGAGGATTGGTTTTACTCACTCAGAAGTTGTGAAGAAATGAGTGTAGTTATGTCCTTGGAAGAAGCTGTGAAACAATTCCAAGTTTGGTTTGTGTCACTTGAGTGACTAGTTTATATTGTGTTTGAAGTGTGGTATCTTCAAACTATTTTAGTTGTGTTTAGAGTGAGGTATCTCCAAGATGATTGTTTTAGAAGCCAAGCAATTGATGTAGTTGCTGGTGTGATATTAGCTGATATCTTTTGCTCTCTGCTGCTTTTCTTTCTTCTGTTGTATTTTCTGTGTGATATTATTTCTCTCCCCCTTTTTAGCTAGAATTTGACAATAAAAGCCTTCACAAAACAAAATCCAGACACAGTTTGCCCAAAGCTTAATGAAGCGCATGATGGAGAATGGTTTAGTATTTGCTTTTGGATGGGGAATATCTGAGATCTCTTATAAATAGGGTAGTCGTTTTTTAGGAATTAACGACATTTTAATTTTTTGTTCAAAGTATGTTAATCTAGGCTAAAAATGTGTTACTGACTTGCTGAGCACCGTCCAATCTACCCTTGAATGCTTTTAATAGCCCTTGATTGTTACTATATAGATAAAACAGTCCCAATGCATGACTGATTCACATCATTTAACATATCCATGTAAAAACATGTTCTAAATAATGTCTTGATATTTAGTCAGACATTGTTAACTTACTGTATGTGACCTACTTTTTCAGATCAGTGGGTTCTCTACTGTGGGGCACTCTTCACTTTTGACCATATAGTGCCATAACTTCTTTCTGGATGGCTATGAAAAAGAATCTGATTTCATCAACAATTTTTAAATTTACTTCAGATTCTCGATGTCATTAATGTTTCAACATTTTATGCTACATTCACACAGAATCCATCTGCCTTGGCTCTGAGATTATAATATTACTGCTTCTTCAAGATTTTAAACACAAAGCAGTATAACCTTCTCCTTTCATCAGCTAATGAACAATCCCCCCTTGACATTAGCTGTTCATCAACATATATAACAATTGTGCCTTTATACAATAGCACCAGACAAGGCAGCTTTCACAATTGACAATTAACAATTAACAATAGACAATTGCTCTTCAATTTTTAGTTCCTCTTCATTAGGACAGTTGCATCTTAGAATAGGTTGTTGCTTCCCTTGTGGATAGTTCTCCCCTGAATGTTAGACTTCTCCTTTTTAGCTTCCGAGATAGAGCTAATCATGATGTTAATCTTACTCCCCCTGAGTTACACAAAATAAGGACACTTTTGAAGCTAGTCCTTAAAATACTTGAAGCATTCTTCATTTGGATTTTCCACACTTTCCAAATTAGGAATCCTTAGTTTGCTTGCTATACACGTTTCAGATTGTCACACTCTATAACTTGTAATAGAAGTAACTTCATAGTTAATTATGTATAACTAATTATATGTCTTCAAGAGAAAAGTCTGAACCTTTATTTTCTTCTTCAATCTCTGGTGTCTTCAATAGTTATGATGTTACATCTTCATGTAGAACATTCTCTTTTATAAATCACATACTTCTTCATTCTTGATTCAAATTACCACACAGTTATCATAAATATCCAGCTACCATCAAGATATATGAAAGCATTTGTATGTATCTTCTTAGTTGAACCATCTCTTCAAATTATCACCAGATAACATTGCCACACATTCAAGACTTGTGAAGTATATGAATCTATCATACTATGCCATGAATCTATCATACACACACTCAGCTCCCGACAAATTATATGAATTTTGACTTCAGGCTGCACATCTAATACGTACTTAGTCTCCCGTCAAAGTACCTACTATTTAGTCAGTTAGAATTAACTACTCATACTAGATTAATCTGACTGATTACATCTTCACACACGCTTCTACTTTCAAACAATAACATATATATATTTAAAATTGAAGACATGATGTTTTGACATTTGATACAACATCAACCATTATAGTTCTGGGGGTAACATCCATAATTATTTATTCATAATACTTGAGGGGGGACATGAGAAGCACTACAATTGTCAGCTTTACATCCATAATAATTCACATATCATGGGAAAATGTGATCCATATAGCAATAAACTTTTCTTCAGACCTTCACTTCTGATTTTGAGATGATGGATGCCATTGTCTGTACCTATATAGGAGATTCCCTCAACTAGGTTTCTGCAACAGACTTGATTATGGCATGACACAGAAATATTCAGATTCTTCACTGCAATCTGACTGTCTTGATTCTTATTGACAATACCCTTTCAGGATAATATTTAGGGCATTCAACATTCATGATCATATTTTAGTGTGGTTGAGACACACTATTCAGCTCCATAATCTTTTCTATGGTCATGAAAAATCTCCACATATCTGGTTCCTCTTATCAGAAGGATGTACCAGATATAAGCTAATCTTGATTTCACATAAAGGAATTGAGGGTATACCTTTATGAGTCTTTTACTTGCACTGAGCTTTACTTCTATACTCCCATAAGCTTAGGTCAGAAATAAACTGACATTTGGAATATAAGAGCTTGTTGATTGTGTCATGATCAACTAATAAGAAGATGTCTCCTCTTCAAGACCAGGAGCAGGTTCCAAACATATATACTCACACTACATTTGTTTAGATCCAGAACATTTGTTCTTCAACTGGTAGCTGCATACTAGTAATAACGTTCTAACATCCTATAGAACATCTGTTCCATCTCCTGGGAACACATCATTCTTGATAGTCTTCAAGGTCTTCAAACTGCTTGCAGATGAGTATGAGAATAATTGATCAATTGATACTCATCGACTCAATTAATATATGCCTTTATGAGTGGACTTGAGGAATATCTCAAGTATCTTTGACACTTTTAATATAGTTGTAATATTTTGCCAAAATATTCTGTTAAAAAACATAACCCTAGGATCCTTCTTTCACTATAGGGGTTACATCAGAGGCTATGCAGCGAAATATAGCCATACTCCAATAGAATGTACACAATGCTTACTCCATAATTCACTTGTAAGTATAACACATAATGATTGAAAATAAATCAACCTTACAATAAACTTTCCTCTCCATCAAACAACAGACTAGACCCAACCAATATCCTGACCAATATGGAAACACATAAGCACAAAAGTTAACTTATTAGAAGCTTCACTCCCTCATGAAGGTGTTGACAATTTTCTTTGCTGATTATAGGCTGAACAATACAATCCAAAATCCTCACTCCCACATGAAGTCTTTGAATTTAACTTTCTTGTTACAATATTTTTATCTTCTTTTTCAAGGTAGTTCGTCAGTTGGTCTAGTCCTTCATAGATAGGTCTATCCTCAACTTCTAGGGACCATACAATATGAACACTCCCTGTTTAATCAATATACAAATAGGTCCATCCTCCACTTCAAGGGACCATACAATATGAACACTACTTGTTCAAAAAATATTCTACCTTGTGCACAACCAGAAAGTATTCCCCATGGATCTCATCCATAAATGTAGGATGCCTACTCGATACCAATTGAAATTGGTTTTGACAAACTCGGGATGTCGTGACATCTGATATGACATTACAAAACAATCAAGGTAGAATTATAATTAAAATTCAAGAAACAAAAGAACACAAGGAATTACTAACCCAGTTTGGTTCTAACTAACCTACATCTGGGGGCATACCAAGCCAAGAATTAAGATCACTATCAGAAGTATTAATTCGGAAGGAAACCACCTTGTTTACACTCCTCACTTAATCAAACTACCCAATGACCCTTCTACCTAAGATACCACAATTAGATATAAGAACCTCCGCTCACTTTGAATCACCTTAGTGATGTCTATAAGCTAATATCACACCAGCAACTACATCAGCTGCTTGGCTTCTAACACAATCAGCTTGGAGATACCTCACTCCAAACACAACTAAAACATTTTGAAGATACCACACTTCAAACACAATCTAAACTAGTCACTCAAGTGACACAAACCAAACTTGGAATTGCTTCACAACTTCTTCCAAGGACATAATACACTCATTGCTTCAAAGCTTCTCCTGAGTGAGTAAAAACAATCTTTTTTCCTACACGCTTCGAGGTAAAAATCAGTGACCATCCCACAATCCGGGTGGTTCACTTACATGGCTAACCCTAAAGACTACATCTTTCTAAAACCGAATAGCTTACTAAAACTTGGTTACATCTTATTATTTATAACCTATTACCCAACTAGATTTGGGCCTTCAAAATAACAGCATAAGTTGTAACAAACTTCTTTAGAAATAAACTTTTGCAGAAACAATTTCGCAGATAACTTCTGCTATAATCAAGGTCCTTGCTGATCTTTCTTCTTAGCTATTGGACCTCCACATATGCCTTTAAAATCACACCACATAAGATGCATAATATTCCTAGAATATTCTGCTCTAATTAAAGTTGAATTGTGATAAATTTTAGTTTCAGATCGTAATGTCCTGATGTTTTATGTCTCGACATCTCATTAGACATGTTGTTCCAGATGTTGAAAATCTTCAACAAAACATGTTAAGGCATTCCAGATAGGATTATAAGTTGAGAATCCTACTGTACAAAACATTGTTGCTGCTATTTATTTGTTATATTAAAATTAAGCCAATCCATACAGTTCAGGAACTTACAATTTACAATTGCAAATTAACAATTAAAAGATTCTTCAGCAGTCTTCAGTTCAGACCCTTTATGTCTTGTAGTCCTATCACATAGCTTGATTTGAGACGAGCAACCTCTTCATCAGATGGTTTTCCAGTTTGAGATGATGGCCTATCAGTTGAAGATGACGTCCCAACATCTAGTCTGACTTCTCCTCATGCTTTTGAATTTTCCGATTAAGCCCGTCAAGGATAAAAGGAAGAAAAGTCCTGGTGTACATGAGGAAGAAGATAACTTATACTCCCCCTTATGATAGAGACCAATTCTTGTCACTAGGGGTGGTAAAAGAGGGCCATAGGAGACATACTATCTCTTAAGAGATAATTTGAAATTCCCCTAGGCAACTCAGAACACAAGTCACAATTGTGTTTACAACTCATATCACAAGTCACAAGATTAGCTTATATCTGGTACATCCTTCTGATCGAGGAACCAGATATGTGGATATTTTCACGACCATAGAAAAGATTGTGGATTTGAATAGTGTGTCTCAACCATGTGAAATATGATCATGAATGTTGATCGCCTAAATATTATCCCGAAAGGGTACAGAATAAGAATCAATAAAGTCGATTCGTGAAGAATCAATATTTATGTGTCATGCCATAATCAAGTTTGTTCCAGAAACCTAGTTAAGGGAATCTCCTCTATTGGTAAATACTATGGCATCCATCATCTCAAAATCAGAAGTGAAGCTTTGAAGAAAATTTTATTGAGATAAGGATAACATTTTTCCTTGATATATGAATTGTTATGGATGTAAAGATGACAGTAGTAGTGCTTCTCATGTCCCCCCTCAAGTATTAGAATAAATTATTATGGATGTTACCCCCAGAACCATAATGGTTGATGTTGTATCAAATGTCAAAACACCATGTCTTCAGTTTTGAATATATATGTTATTGCTTGAAAGTAGAAGTGTGTGTGAAGATGTAATCAGTAGGAATAATCTAGTGTGAGTAGTTAATTCTAACTGACTAACTAGTAAGTACTTTGATGGGAGACTAAGTACTTATTAGATGTACAGCTGTTAACTGGAAATTTCCAGTTGTGTTTAAGGGTACTGATTAAAGGCAAATGTCCCTACAAGCTAAGGGTTGATTCTAAACAAATATTGTTTCTTTGGGACAACCTTATAAATCCTAGAAATATCATAAAATGTAGGTCGACTGAGAAGATGAACCAAAGTATCAACCAAGTCGACCAAGCAACCAGAAGAAATAAACACAAGATAAACATGTCGAAGACAAACCACGTCGACTAGATGGGGGAGGAAAGACTGTTGGTCGATTCGACATATTCTAGGTCAAGTGAAGGAGTTGGTTGAAGGTTAGATGTTGTCGAAGACGTAGGCCAGGGGTCTTAGGGAATATCATTATTTCCTAAGGTATATTGAAACCGTAATCGATAATCTTTTGAAGTCACGAAGCGGAAAGAGTCAAGGTCAAGATCGTGGATGCTACTTCAAGAGGTCGTGGTTGCAAAGCGCTAAATGAATGGCAAAATCATGTGTAGTAGTTTTTATCTTAGTTTGAATTTCTTCTGTTGATTACTCTCAACGGTTACCTTGTAAAGTACTATAAATAAGTCATTTCATTTGTATTCTCAAATTGCTTACCAAAACTCTGCCCAATTCCGCACTAAAGGAAGAAAGATTCATTGAGCTTTTCATGTACGTGAATCACCATCCTTTGAATAGCTTTAAACTTGGGCAGATCAACCTCAATACCTTTACCACTGACAACAAATCCCAGGAGTTTGCCGGATCTGACTCCAAATGAGCATTTGTTAGGATTAAGTCTTAATCTGTATTTCTTCAGTCTATCAAACAGCTTTCACAAATGATCAAGATGTTCTTCTTCAGTTTGTAATCGAGCTATCATGTTGTCGATGTAGACCTCTATCTCGTGATGAATCATGTCATGAAACAAAGCTACCATGGCACGTTGGTACGTGGCACCAGCATTCTTCAGTCCAAACGACATGACTTTGTAATAGAATGTGCCCCATTGTGTAACGAAGTAGTCTTTTCCATGTCTTTAGGAGCCATTTTAATCTGATTGTAACCGGAGAAACCATCCATGAAGGAGAAAACCTTATGTTGAGCAGTGTTATCAACTAGAACGTCAATATGAGGAAGTGGAAAATCGTCTTTCGGACTTGCTCTATTCAGATCTCGGTAGTCCACACACATTCTCACTTTACCATCCTTCTTAGGTACGGGCACCACATTCGCAACCCACTGTGGATAAGAAGTAACGGCTAGGAACCCGACATTGAACTATTTCATAATGTTGGCTTTGATTTTCTCTGACATCTCAGGACGCATACGATGAACTTTCTGCTTCACAGGGAGAAAACCTTCTTTCGTTCGTATTCGGTGTACCACAATGTCAATGTCTAGACCTGGCATGTCTTCGTAAGACCAAGCAAAAACCTCGATATAGTCTCGCAGCCATCTGGACCAATCTCTCTTTGACACTGTTCTCAAGACCCGCGCTCCTATCTTGATTTCCTTTTTGTCTGCGTCAGTACCCAGATTCACAACCTCGACTGGCTCTTCATGTGGCTGTATAACATGTTCTTCCTGTTGTAGCAGTCTGACAAGTTCTCCTGGCACTTCACAATCTTCCTCACCTTCGTCTTTGGCTTGGTAGATCGGATTATCAAAGTCATATTTAGCAATAGAAGAGGTGTTATCGAAGAGATTCAGAGTGAATCTGCAGTGTATCACGTGGGTGTGTGTAAGAACACATAGCTTTTTGAAGGGTGATAAAGTAAAAGAAAGGAAAGAGTAAAGTATTTGAATGCAAAACTCCAATGATTTTATTGAATGAAAATATGCAAATGACAAATAATAACCCTTACAAACGAGCCATGATACCCCGGGCAAGACACTAGGCTTAAAGTTTATTGTTCAAAGCATAAAAAGCGAAAAGCATAACAGAAAAAAGGCAATTACTCCTATCTAAAGGAGATTGGCATAACATCTTCAGTCTTCCAATTGTTGAGTCCGTCGCCTGGATTTGGGAAGATCCAATTGATGTCAAAGTTGCTGTCGTCGTCTTCTATAGCATGGACTCCGCTTTTGTTGATGTGGAAAGGGAGTTTGCCGGCACATTCGTGGCGTATCATCTTCTGACCTTTTGTAGTGAAGCCTAAACCAGTCTTGTTAGATTTGAACGAGAGATCGGGGAGCTGACTCCAAATAGTACAACCTCCTTCTTCAACCGCAACTTTGGCGTCTTTCAATGAAGCCATCTTCGGTGGAGCTCTAGTAACTTCAGGAGTGACAGGAAAGTCAACAGGCATGACTCGGGGGATTTCTTCAAAAGCTTGACAGGGAGTTTCGACAAATTCACCTTCCATTTCGAGGTATCAGAACGACTGCAGATGGCTTACCATATATTCTTCCTCACCGCATATTGTAACGATCTTCCCCTTTACTGGGTACTTCAGCTTCTGATGAGGGTAGAAGTGACAGCGCCTGCCCCATGTATCCAAGGGCATTCGAGTAGGAAAGCGTAAGTTGGACGAATGTCCATCACAAAGAAAGTAGAGTCAAAAGTCTGGGAATCGACTTTAATTGGCAGGATGAGCTCTCCAAGTACTGTTCGTTTAGAACCATCAAAAGCTCTAACGATTATGTCACTGGGCTTCATGACCACTCCTTCAGCATTAAGTCGGTCAAAAGCGCTCTTCGGGAGAATATTCAGAGCAGAACTAATATCCACCAACATGTGAGACAATGTAGTGCCCTTGCATTCAACGGAGATGTGCAAGGCTTTGTTGTGATTCCTTCTAGAAGAAGTTAAATCAGCATCAGAGAAACCTAAACCATTATTAACGGTCAGGCTAGCAATACAACCTTCAAATTGATCAGCAGTAATGTCTTGCGGTATGCTAGCGTTCTTTAAAAACTTTACTAAGGATTTAACATGAGCCTCAGAGCACAATAGCAGAGCTAGCATGGATATCTTGGACGGAGTTTGTCCCAACTGTTCTACAAATTGTAGTCACTCTTCTTGATGATCTTCAGAATTTCCTCCATTTCTTACCTGGAGGTATCTTCAGCAACTTCCTTTGGTACTTCTGTTTGAGCAGGATGAGTCACTGGTTCTTTCCCTCTAGCTTCGGGAATTGGTTTGATATCAGGAATGCGCACTGGTGTAGTGGTGTCCTTTGGAGGAGAGATTTCTAGAGAAAATAATCTTTCGGTTCTGGTCACCTTGCTTGACCCGGTGATGTTGTCGATGTCAGGATTGATAACTTTAATTGCAAAGTCTTCAATGGTCAAAGGTTCTTGCTTGACGCCATGATAATAAACTTTAGCTCCATAGTTCCAAGGTATAGCTTTGTCAGAGGAATATGGAATTGGTCTGGGAGAAGTTATGATGAGAGGTTCCACTCTAGGTGTAGGATTGGCAGAGGTGATCCTTATTATGTTTACATCAGCATAGTCTTCTGGGAAATCGTCTCCCCATTCGGTTGCCTTGACATCTTCGATAGGAATCTTATAGCTTTCAAGAGCGGTATACTTAACCATGAAATCAAACTTTCCACTTGGCTTCCCCAAGGTATCCTAGACTTCTGGTACAACTTTGCTTACGTCTTCGATCTTTAGATTCTTATAAATGTCTTCACACAGATTCTCCATAGATGGAAGTTTCAGAAATAGCACTTATCGGTTGTCCATCATGCGTTGAATACACCTCTTCAACCAAGCACATCCGTCAAATTCAGATGCACACCAATGACAGTTGTCAGGGCATCTTGGAAACACACCGGCTTGCAACAAATCTTTCTTGACAATCATTAGAGGAATGGTCAGCTTGTTCACATCATAAACGTAAGAGTCTTCATCAATAGCATTGGAACTTTTACCATGGTTAGGCATTGGTGCGTTGATCAAATTCGGAGTTTCGACAGGAGGGTCGAATTCAATTTCTCTTGCTTTAATCAGGTCTTGAATCTTGTTCTTCAGAGCCCAACAATTGTTGGTGTCTTGCCCTAGACTGTTTGAGTGGTATGCACATCTTGCATTAGGATTGTACTTCGGAGAGGAAGTGTTGACGTGTTGAGGAGGATCCCTCAAAGTGATCAGCTCTACTTTCATCATGTGTTGTAGTGCTTGAGACAACGGCATGTTGATCTTCGTAAATTGTCTTCGTGGTGTTTTGGCTCCGCGCGTTGTCTCGTTGAGGTGGTGCTGGTGTAGGGTTGGAGATTACAACCGCCCCCACAGATTGAGTACGATCATCTTTTTCGTGGCCCTTCTGACCATATATAGCATTGGTTTCTTTCATTCCACCAAAAGATCTCTTTGCAGCATTTGAAGATGACTCTACTTCAATCTTTCCGCTCTTGATTCCAGCTTCGATATGTTCGCGTGTCAATATCAGCTCGGTGAATCTGGCTGAAGAATTTTCAATCAGATGATTGAAGAATGGGCCTGTCAGTGTTCCCATAAACATGTCAACCAACTCCCTACTGGACAAGGGTGGTTGAACTCTGCCTGCTAAATGTCTCCATTTCTGGGCATACTCTTTGAACTTCTCGTCACGACCCATAGACATGCTCTTTAGTTGCATGCGGGTAGGTGCTAATTCAGCAGTGTACTGGTACTGCTTGTAGAAAGCGTATGCTAAGTCATTCCAGGTATGAATTTGGGTACTCTCTAGCTGATAATACCACTCCAACTGAGTTCTGGATAAACTCTCTTGAAACAAATGGATCCACAATTTCCTGTCTTCAGTGTGAGGATGGATCTTCCGAACATAGGACTTCATATACAGCTTAGGACAAGAGATGCCATCAAACTTGGAAAAGGTAGGAACCTTGAATTTGCGGGGAATTACCATGCCAGGAACAAGACTCAGATCATCAAAGTTCAGCCCGAACATTTTCATATTTTCCACAGCATTCACACGATCTTCAAGTTGCTTGTACTTGTCGTTGTCAGGAGGTTACTGCTCGTTCACATAGTCTTCATCTTTGTTTTTAGACCCATGATGGCTTCCTTCACTATTCTTGATACTTCCCTCAGTTTCACCGCTCTTGTCTGAGATTTCAAATTGGCTGACCACCCTAGCTGCACCCTTATGATTTCTTCCCATGTTAAGGATACCAATGGTCTTCTTCTTTCTAGTGATGAGCTTCTTCAGGTCTTTATGGCCTTGGGCCAAGTTGGTTAACATCTCTTGGAATTGAGCATTCTAAGCCTAGAGATCTTTGACAGTCTGTTCAAGAGCCATTTCTGCTGAAATAAACAGCGAGAGAATAAGAAAATCGGTCTTCAATGTACCTGTTATGAGATGTTATGCCATGATATGCGATGTTATGCAATGCAATGTTTTCAAGGACCTTAGGAATTTAAATTTGTTAAACAAAGAAGAACGAACTTTTTATTAGTTTCTCTTTATTAAGTATAAGGGAAAGTTTTAAACAAATGAAAAAAAAGCTCCTAAAGCTTTCAGGTCTCCCATGGGCACTTCCTCTTTGTGTTGAAGTAGGTGTTGATGTTTCGCTCCTCGTGAAGTAGCTTTGTCAACTCTAACATTTTCTTCTCGTTTGCATAGTCGAGCTTCAAGGTATCCTTTCTTCTTTGAGCTGAATCCAGATCTCTTCAAGTCTTCAAATCGGTAGGCATGTTCGGATGGAGAATGGTATAGGGTTCTCACCTATAGCAACAGTTCCATAAACGGTAGAATAGCAGTAAATGGCATCATGAGGTTTTAAGCTCGAGCTCGAACCCATTTGAGGTACGGTTCCCAAGGAACGGAATTTTTGTGTCCCAAAGTCTTGGTATCAGTCTTTTTTACCATGCCCCAAGCGTGTATAAATCTTCGACGGTAGTTCTGGAGATCGTTGTTGTAGTCGAACACAATGTCTTGGAGAAGCATGTGATGAGGACCATCTCTTCGAGCATAACCAAACTAACGTCGAGCTAGAGAAGGGTTGTAAGTGATACCTCCCCGTATGCCAAGGAGTGGTACATTAGGGAATTCCCCACAACGCTCAATGAAAATGAAGTCCTTTTGAGAAAAAAGACACCAACGAATATCTGAATGAGAGAGTGACATCAGCCTTTTAGACCACTTCAATCTTTGCTCGTTCTTCATTACCGATTGAGGAAGGTGCGAAATAAACCACCTGGAAAGCAACGGTATGCAAGTAAGTTAGGCACAAGATTATGAGTGAGGAATATCTTGATGGTGTTCACGTCTATGAACTGATCGATTAGGAAACAACACCAAACCATAGATTAGTAAGGCCAGAATGTCTTTGAATACATGGAAACTAATAGCTTTGAGGAATTCTCAAGCTTTCTTTATTAGAAACTTAGCAAGCAAACCCTTAACTCCGCTTCTTGTTTCCCAATTAGCTTCAATGTTTGATCGCTTTAGATGTAACGCTGATGCGATGTCTTCGTATTACAGAGCTTTTTCTGAACCGGTGAATGGTATCTGATCAAGGATAGGTATCCCAAGTAGCTTAGAGAACTCTTCCAATTTAGGAACCAACTAGTAATCTGGGAATGTAAAGCAATGATGTTTCAGATCGAAGAACTGGAATACGACGTGCATCATATCTTCTTCAAAATCGAAGATAACCAAGTCAAGAAGATAACCATGTCTTTTGATGAACTGAGCGTGATTAGGAATTTCTGAAACCAATTCTTTGAGTTGAGATGGTATGCCCAAGAAGTTGATTCGGATAGTCTTCCTAGAAGCCATAATTCCTACAAAACATAGCAAAGATAAATACCTAGGTCCTTGAAATGATTAGAAATGATATGATGTTATGATGTCATGTTTAAACAAGTAGCAATCACAAGCAATGGACACAATAGCCCTAAGTTTAAGGCTTGCATGGGGTATAGGTGTCTACCCTACCAAAGTTTGAGTTGATTCAACCTGTCCTATAATAGTAACTGAGTTCTAGGAATCTTATATCATTGATCTTTCTCGTAGGCTTTATTTCAAAACGACTACCAAGTGGTCGATCAAAACATCCCAAAAGTCGAATCTTAATGAGCGTAGCATCGAGTATCAACCAACCCCAGTCTGCACCGAAGCCGGCCATCTCACTACCTTCTAATGGCCAAGATGGGTCAATTAGGGTTCTAAAAGTTGAGTTAGTGCTGATGACACCATGCAAACGCCAAATACTTTACTCAATTGGACATGAGGAGCATCGGGACATCCAAAGTGTCGCACTAACGTAGCCATAATGTTGACTATTTCGGTATACGCCTAACGATCGCGACAATTTATCGCTACTTACCTAAGGAAACCTGGATCTGGATGTAGGATCCCCCACAAGTATAATACCCAAGCAACCCTTAAAAGTAAAGCATACAAGTCAAACAGAAAGCAGTAAAGTGATCTAAAAACCCTAAGGTAACCTTTCTTTATTTTCCCCAGCAGAGTCACCAGTTCTGTAACACGGTGGGAGAACTGACTTGTTTTGTTTTGCGTTTGATCGCAAATGTTGCGGATAGCAAGAGTCACCACCGAA
This sequence comes from Vicia sativa, assembly GCA_021764765.1. Lineage (NCBI taxonomy): Eukaryota > Viridiplantae > Streptophyta > Magnoliopsida > Fabales > Fabaceae > Vicia > Vicia sativa. The sequence goes on from CM038795.1 coordinate 178,233,596, forward strand.
TTTTCTTTTAACCAATTAAGGGAAGGCGAAAAGAACAAGAAAAGACCTTCGTTAGATTTTGAGTACGGAGGCGTTAGAAAAGGGAAGGTGTTAGCACCTTTCCATCCGTAGTTATCTACGGTCTTGATTGCTTAGCTCACTTTATAAATTACTTTATGTGTGCGTGTTTGAAAATGTTTTTGAAAAGACATTTCTCTTTGACTTCGTAATGATTCTCGCTGGAAAGTATACGAAGTGTTTGGAAATATTTTTGTTTTGGAAAAGAAACTTTGTAATGATTCACGCTGGAATGTATACAAAGTGTTTTGAAAAGTTTTGGAAAATATGAAGTGTGAAAACCAAGGGGCGAGATCATGTATTCGAAGGGACATCGGATGGTCATAGAAGGAAACTTGTAGGGATATCCTAGCACATTCGTAGAGACGATCATCACTTTTCGTAGGCAACAAACCGAGGGGCGAGATCATGTATTCGTAGGCAACATCGAGGGACTGTGATCTTTTAAGTCGAAGGTACTGTGATGATATATTGTAGGCAACTGTGTTGAGATATCCTACGCTCGAGGGACATGACCATTGTTTCGTAAGGCAACGAGAGAGGATACCCTAAGGGAGTGCATGTGTGAAGAAAGTGTGTTGTTTTCAGATATTTATCTTGTGGTTAGTGATCTAGATTGATTAAGTTAATCTTGCCATACACGCCTAATTACTAGCAAACAAGTAAAGTAAATTATGGAAATGTAAATGTCCCACGCTATTACATGGCTTTGGGGATACATAATAGGAGGTGCAGTAAAGAAATGTAAATCTACGCTATTACATGATAAAACTTGCAACCTATACATCCTTTCTAGAATTTAAATGCAAGAAAAATAAATAGCAGAAGAGAAACTACGTCCTAGTATTTTTGGTGTTTTGAAAATTAGAGTTTATGTGAAAATAAAACCTAATTCTAATTGATTTTAATTTAATTAAGAAAAATGAATATTAACCTAAATTAAACTAATTAAGTTAATTAAAAAAAGCATTGAAAAAGTTATTTGTGAAATTATGTAATTAACCTAATTAGTTATCCTAATTATTAAATTAATTAATTAATTAATTAAAAGGGAAAGCAGAAAATAAATAAAAATATAAATAAGAAAACCAAGAAAGCTGGAGCTTCTAGTGCTGGGGACATCTAGAAGCTGGTGCTTCTGGAGGCGTTCCTTCTGGAGACTCTGAAACCTGTAAAAAAAACAATGAAAACAAAAAGCAAAAGGTGGGGTTTGAACGCACGACCTGAGAGATAGAGAGTGACATAGCGCATGCAAGGTAAACCGCTGGGGCGGTGATACATCCATTCATATTGCAGGATTCATAAATATGTATGTGTTGTTTGTTCCTGGATCAGAAGCGTCGGAGCAAAGCTCCGGTCATCTTCTCCGGTCGTCTGGAAATCAGATCCTGCAAGAATACACAATATGAATGCAAATAAAGGATCCTATCCCCTAATTCGTACCCCAGGAATCCAATGGTGGTATTTTTATATCCTGAAAGTCCCTGTATCAGTGGGTTCAAAACTCACAGTTCCTATGCCCTAGCAACGACATCATGGGATTTAAGCCCTAAAGCTCACATGTAACACGTTGTACTTGTTCTAAACAACATCCTGAGATCATACAAATAAACAAAATCAGTTAGTAATGCATGGATTAAGAGAAACGATATAGAAAAATACCAAACCGGAGTAGCTTGGGTGAGTGATTTCTGGATGCTTTAGGATCGTGTAATGATATGAATCGATCCCTGGGAACTTCAGGAACACGAATGGATGGCTGGAATGGCTTGAAACTACCTGGAAATTAAAACACGATTTTGCAAGTTTTTGAGAAAAAATTGAGAGATTTCCAAGGCTTGTAAGAGGCTAGCAATTTGTGTAAGAGGCTGCAAATTCCTTTTTCTATCTTGTGAGGATGTTAAGTATATATAGGACAAGAGATTAGGTCAACAAATTTGGTAAAATATATTGCATTGAATGAAAGATATTTGATTGAAATTTTTGAATCAAATCTTTCTTTTCCTTGCTCAATCTTCCTTAAACTCTCTTGCACGAATTTTCCAGCTTGCATTGTCAATCTTGGACCTCAAGAAACTTGGATATCAAGCCCATATGCCTTGTACCTTGTGTTAATATTTTATTTTAATTAAAATTGAATTTTAATGGTTTAATTCAAAAATAAATAAAATAAATGGAAGGAGGGCATGTAGTTGGGCTTAGAGGCTCTTGATAATGTTACGAATAAGTTTGAATCATAAAATCTTAGGTCCATTTGAAAAATATTTGCTTTTGCTAAGTATTTTTCTTCATGCACCTCCTCAAAAATGCTCAACTTGCACAATTTGTATCGTGCTCAATTTTCCACATTTTTGGGTGTTCTTGGACTTTTTAGAAATCTCAAGATGTCTTCTAAACATCCCTTTTTGTTTCATCTTCATTGAAGTTTCCATACTCATGAACACTTCTTTGCAAAAAGATGACTTTTTGTTGACTTTTTAAGAGGACCTGTAATATTTTTATCTATAACTTCAAATGAAGCATTTCCATCCCAAGCTTGTGAGACATGAAGTTTTAGAGAATTGAATTCTCTTCAAAATGAGCTTGGGTGAAATAATTTCTGATAAAGTATGTGAAAGTTATGCTTGGTCAAAGTTCTGTTGACTTTTGTCTAAAAAGCCCTAATTTAGAAACTTTGACTTTTGATCAAATCTTGATTTTTCTTGATGAATCATGGTCAACCCTTGATCAAATGATGAATATTACTTCAAAATATTGCTTTTGACGAAAAATTATGAAGTTTGACTGTATGTTGACCACAATTAACTTTTTGTCCAATACAGTTGATTTTCAACCATCTGAGCAATTGGATGAGCAATTTTGACTTGTAAGGCTTGGAACTTGACATGAGGATTGTAACACCCCAATATTACCCAAGATTTATATATGCAAAAATCAGAGTAAATTAAAATTTCATAAATTAAATACTGAGGCGTCACACCTTCAAAACCAAATCACTTTAAATAGTTTGCTTTAAAGTATAAATCTCGGATACATAGCATCATCGAAAATCATAAATTGATTCTTAACAATCAAACAACTTCTTTATTAAACTTCCTCATCAAAATCATATTTTCCTAAATTATGATTCTTATTCACAAAAGGAATAATAATGAAAGAACAACAACAAGACGACATAAATATTCCCCCCGAGTGCTACGTATCAGAGCGACACCGACTCGACTAATAGCAGCTATAACCTCCGTCTTCATAACCTGCACGTTACCAATATAAAGGTAACGGCGAAACAAGTAAAGGGTGAGATACTCCAAAACATATAATTAAAGGCATGATAAATATATATATATATATATATATAGTTTCGGAATTATAAAGGGTATAGATTAATAAGTGCAATTTCAACATGTATCCAAAACTCACTTACTCTTATCGTCATTCTAATGTGTATAATCTACACTTTATCGCCATAACCTCATCGGCATAAATCATCACACAACACATAAACATTCCTCACCACGAAATCATCACAAGTTAATACATCACTAATCAACACGGAAATTATAAGCAACAACATCAAATAACAACATTAAACCATACTAATAACTTAATCATCATAAATAAAATCATCACAAATTGGCTAAAGCCCATTGTCGCTTTTTGGCATAAAAGACCATCACAAACATCATCACATCATATTTGCATTAAGCATTTCATCAAAGTTAAATCATCGCAATACTCATCATTTATATTCATCGCATAAATATTACGAAATTATCAAATTATATTCATTTCATGTTTATCCTAAAGACAATCACCAACAAAGCATCATATACCATCGCAATTCAACATCATCAATCAATTAAAATCCAACACCAACAATTCAAACATAAACATAACCGACTCCATGAGACACGACTATGTTATGCATGTGGTATCCGTCGCTTTGTCCGTAATTAGGAACACTTGGCATAAAAGCCTCGTCGCTTGGCATAAAAGCCCATCGTCGCCAATGCAATGAATGTGACTCGACAATAAAACAACACAACACAAAAACATCATCATCGCTCATCAAAATTGGCATAAAGCCCACATCGCCATAATTTATCCACATCAAGATAAATATATCATCGCATCATAATTGCATTATGCAAAACCTCACCAATAATTCATCATCATCAAAAATCATACATTCACAAATCGGAAGCATGTATTAACAACATCAATTAATTCACCAAATTCCAAAAAACGGAAAAGGTAGTCAAACACCTATAATCGTCGCGAAAGCCATTCCTAATAACCGACATTAATCATAATCGTCAACATCGAAATCGGATTGTACATACATGCCTTAAATCTACTAAAACGCAATCCGATTCAATTTAACCGTAAATTGGCCTATTTCGGGTCATCTCGTAAAAACTCGTAATTTCTAAAAACTAACATCACCACTACGTTCTACACGTCAAACTTAGCTAGCACGTCAATTTTCGTTGAATTTGGAGCAACTTGCTCTGTCGACGAATTTACCAAAATCGGGAAATCGGAACATAATCGGGTTCTAAATTTAATCGGATAACTTATGTCTTAGTTATATTTTATTAATACCAACTAGTAGTATGTTGAATTAGGAAATTGGAAGGAAACAAAATCAAACTAGAAAATTATGCATAAACAGGTTTCTGCAGAAAACAGAAAATGCAATATACAAAAAACCGGAAAAATGACATTTTCCTCTTCCTTCCTCCACGCAACAGGGACGAACGTCCCAGGCCTCTCCTTGCTTGGAGGCGCACGCCCTAGATAGGGGGACGGCCGCCCCACACCATGAGGTGGGCGCCTCCCCCATTGCTCCACGTCCACCATTTCCTCATCTTCCCTGTGCCATTTTATTTTTAACAGAAGGTTATGTTTTCTGGTTTTTTCTTCACAGTTTATCCATTCCATTTATATACTTCTAGAACCTATAAACTAACAATAAAACACATCCATAATCCCTACTCGTAATCCAACTTTCTAAATCATTCAACAATCACACACATAACTCATAAAACCCTACTATCAATTTGTCTCAAATCCAAATATATCAACCAAAAGCCTAACTATATGAGATGAAGAAATCAAACCCCTTACCTTGCAAGCTTTGATTGATTCTTGATGATTCTACAAAATCCAATCCTCAAGCTTGCTCATGTTCTTCCTCTTCTTCTCTTGCTCTTCTTCTCCCAAAACCCCTTTTCTTTCTCTCAAGGTTTCTATTCTTGGCTTTTGTTTGTAAAATGGGAAGAATGAGGAAAATTTGGTTTTATAACTATGTTTTCTTACTAGTTAAGGGTGTAAACCCAATCCTTCCCAATTAATCCTCACACCCCTAAATTATTTAATATTATTAATTCAATTAATTAAAATAATTCCGGGGAATTAAATATCGGTTCGAATAATATTTTACCGAACCGAACGAAATAAAAACCGGACTGAACGAAACGTCACCAAATATATTTAATAGATATATCAATTACTATAATTATTCTCGTCGCGAAATAAATATCGATCGGTAACTCGAAAATATTAATATAATATAATATTAAATAAAATAAGGATCCTCGTGAGATATGATGACCACCTGAAGCATTGGAGACCCATCTTGACTTTAGAGGAGCAAACCCTTAGCTTGGATGGATTACTTAGAAGAGGGTTTATTTGAGCAAACCTTGTGAAATTCTTGAACATAGAGCCATGGATTGTCTTGAGAGAAAGGATGGCAAATTTTGGGGTATAACAGCGGGGAGGTGAAGTTTCTGACCTAGAGTTTTTCAGGTGGGTGGTGAGGCTTGGATCTCTACCATATTTGATTTTAGGGGTGTTTAAGTTGTTTTAAAGTCTAAGTCATGACCCAAGAGCACTTAAATGAGATGGAGTGAGTCTCTTCTAACTTAACCAAAAGTCTTGGGTTCGTTCTCTGTGCTAGAAATTCTTAGACTGATTTGTTGCTCTTTAGCACTTCTGATACTCTCTGCTCCTTTTGTATTTTCAACATCTTTTGTTTTTATTTATAACATACGGTTCATGCTTTACTATTAAAAAAAATATATAGTATGGACTATTGGTGTCAATTAATAGAGAGAGAATGTAAGATATATAGGGATATTAAAAAAAATTAAAAGAAAACTTGATTTAAATAGATTTTCATGAAAAAAATATAAGTATTTTCACTTTGATATTTAATGGATTATAAAAATTTTAAAATATTTAAAATAAAAAATTCATTTTATTAAATTTTAGTTGTTATTATTGTTTTATTTGATTGTGGACATATTTTATGTAACATATTGGTTTATTTAAGCATACGCTAAGTCACAAATAGTATAGCAAAATAAAAAAAACATATCTAAAAATTGTATGTTATTTTTATTATTTTAAGATTCTTAACAATGAATGAATATCAAAACCACTCTTTTATCTTTGTATCATCATATATATTGAAATTCACTACAAAACAACTCTTATTATATCCATTTTTGAATATGTGAGTCACCAACCAAACAGAGAAACCATGCAAAAAGCAATATGTATGAAAGTGTAATGTAAAATAGAAACTCTTCTGCACCCTAATGCATACAGCTATGCTAATTTGTTTGTATTATTGTATTTTCATTTTGATGAGTTAATGGCGCTAATTGTTAGTGAAATACAGAAACAAATAGTAATAATTAGCGAAGGAGTTTAAAAGTGACACTTAAAACAGAAATGAAAGGATTGAGTGGAAATGATAAAAAAAAAAAAACATAGCCCGTAGAAACTCGAACAAGAAAAGGTATTGCAACATCTTTGATAAAATATGTTGAAGCATTTTTGTGATAAAGTTATGCTTTTGATGCTGCCATATATAGAGAGAGTAGTGCAAAGATGTATTTCACTAACAATTAGCGCCATTAACTTATCAAAATGAAAGTACAATAATGCAAACAAATTAGCATAGCTGTATGCATTAGGGTGCAGAAGAGTTTCTATTTTACATTACACTTTCATACATATTGCTTTTTGCATGGTTTCTATGTTTGGTTGCTGACTCACATATTCAAAAATGGATACAATAACAGTTGTTTTGTAGTGAATTTCAATATATATGATACAAAGATAAAAGACTCGTTTGATATTCATTATTTTTAAGAATTTTAAAATAATAAAATAACATACAATTTTAGATATGCTTTTTATTTTGCTAAACTATTAGTGACTTACGTATACTTAAATAAACAAATATGTTACCTAAAATATCTCCACAATCAAATAAAAAAATTATAACAATTAAAATTTAGTAAAAGGAATTTTTTATTTTAAATATTTTAAAATTTTTATTATCCATTAAATATCAAAGTAAAAATACTTATATCTTTTTCATGAACATCTATTTAAATCAAGTATGTTTTTTAATTTTTTTAGATGTTCATATTTTTCTGTATATAAAACATAGTCAATATAAAGTCTACTGTTTTTATTCTTCTTATAAAACAATGTTATGAAATTTTTATAAAACAAAATAATAATTCATATATTAAGAAAGGCTATAGCTTAAAACATCTATTAATTATTACATACTTTTAGACACAAGACCATGCTTCTTTTTTTTTTTAATTCTTTGTTGATGATTAGTTCAACTCGGTCCTATTTAATTTCACGAACATTAAGGCTTACGTAGCATCCTTGCTTTTTGCTACTTTTGTGTATAAATAGGTGTTCCTATGCTTCATTAAAATCCATTCCTTTTACCAATCAATTGCATCCATCTTTATCATTTATTATTTCTCTCTTCTTCTTCCACTTTTATCACCTTGCACCAATAATTGGTATCTAGAGCTCTTGGTTGTTCTTGAAATTCCTGGGAAACACGAGTGATTGTGAGTTGTGTGTTTGAACAAGATCATATTGATTTTGTGGGTTTTTGGGAAACACTGAGTGAGAACTGAGATTTCTAAGAAATTTATTTCTACAAAGATTAAGATGAGTGGAAGCAGTAGTTTGAATACTAAACTTCCAATTTTTAATGGTAAAAATTAGAACAGATGGATGATACAGATGCGAGTTCTGTTTGGTGCTCAATATGTTCTTGAGCTGGTAACAAATGGTTATGTTTTAGTAGCAGTAGATGCTACTGAATAACAGAAAACTGAAGAAAGAGGTATGAGGAAGAAGGATCAGAAAGCTCTGTTATCTATCCATCAGTGTGTGGATGAAAACGTGTTTGAGAAGATTGTTGATTCGATGACGTCGAAGGAGGCATGGGATATACTGGTAACATGTTACGGTGGTGACACATCAGTGAAGAAGGTGAAACTTCAGTCCATGCTAAAGCAATATGAGAATCTCAACATGAAGAACAGTGAGAAAGTTTTTGAGTATATTTCCAGAGTAATTCTGATCACTAATGAAATTAAAGCTTATGGAGAAACACTTTCTGAACAAGTAATCATAGAGAAAGTTCTGAGGTCGCTTACTCCTCAGTTTGATTACATTGTTGTTTCTATTGAACATTCTAAAGATCTGGAAACCATGAGAATAGAAGAGTTGCAAAGCATTCTAGAAGCACAAGAGTTGCGTTTGACTGAGAGAACTTTTGAGAGGGAAGTTGAGCAAGCTCTAAAGGTTTCATATGTCAAGAAGGACTAGAAGCAGAATAGGCGTGGTGATAGTTTCCAGAAGTCAGAAACCTCAACTTCTGATGAAAATAAATATCAGAAGGGAAAGGAGAGATATGACAAGAAAAAGGTTCAATGTTACTGTTGTAAATAGTATGCCCATTTGGCTGAGATTGTAGAGACAAAGGAAGAAAGTTAGAAGAAGCGAATATATCCAGATGAGACTTTGATGATGAACCTGTGCTATAGATGGCTTCTGATTCTGATTGTAAGCAGTCATAAGATTGGTGGTATATGGACACTAGGTGTTCAAATCACTTGATTGGGAACAAACAATGGCTGATTGACTTTGACTCCAGAAGGAGAACAAAGATCAGATGTGCTGATGATAAGTACCTTAATGCAGAAGGTATGGGAAATGTCAGAGTCAAGGTGAAGAATGGTAAAAAAATTCTGATTAAAGATGTATGGTATATTCTTGGAATTAAAAGCAATCTGATGAGTGTAAGTCAAATTATTGAGAAAGGTTTCTCAGTTGTAATGAAGGACAACCTCTTGAAGTTGTATGATTCCTATCAAAAGTTGATTATGAAGTCTGAGCGGGAAGCAACAAAACATTCTAGGTGTATGTTAATATAGCTGAAGCAGAGTTCCTTAGTGCAGAATTCGCTGAAGGTGATAGTAAGTTGTGGCACAAGAGGTTGGGGCATTTAAACTATAGAAGCTTAGGGCATCTAAGTTCAAAGAAGCTTGTACATGGTATTTCAATGATTGTGAAGCCTTATAAGTCGTGCGAGATATACATGAAAGCAAGCAGCCTAGATTACCATTTACATCAGAAGTAGCCCCCAGAGCGAAGCATGCTTTGGGAGTAGTACATTCTGATGTGTGTGGACAATTTCCAGTACATTCACTTGGAGGAAACAAATATTTTGTGTCCTTTGTGGATGAGTACACAAGGATGACATGGATAACACTCATTAATTTCAAACATGAAGTGTATACTGAGTTTCAGAAGTTCAAGGTGAAGGCTGAGAAGCAGAGTTGTCAGAAGATGAAAATTCTGAGAACGGATGGTGGAGGTGATTATAACTCTACAGAGTTCCAGAAGTTCTGTTAAGAGAATGGAATAGAACATGAGGTTACTGCACCATATACTCCTCAACACAATGGTCTTGCTGAGAGAAGAAACAGAACTTTGTTTGATATGTCAAGAAGTATGCTGAAAGAGAAGAAGCTACCTCATATGTTATAGGGCGAAGTTGTTGCCACATCAGCATATGTTCTGAACAAGTGTCCAACAAAGAAGTTGAGGTAAATTTTTCCTTTAGAGAAGTGGACTGGAGATAAGCAAAGTGTTGGTCATCTGAGAGTTTTTGGTTCTGTATGTTACAAACACGTCCTAGAAGCTAGAAGACGAAAGTTGGATGATATAAGAAAGGTAATGTTACTGGTGAGGTACCAAAGTACAGGTGCATATAAGCTCTATTGTCTAGAAACCAATAAACTAGAAATCAGCAGAGACGTTGTTGTAAAAGAGTCAGAAACATGGGATTAGAGCAAGTCTCAATCAGATTCTGGTGTAGCGTCAACACCAGAGTTAGTTTCTAAAGATCTTTCAAGTTCTGAAGATAAGTCAGAGTCAGAAGATGAATCTGATTCTGAAGAGTCAAAAGATGAATCTGAGTCAGAAGATACATCATTCAAATGCCTATTACGCCAACAAGGGATTAGACAACGCTTTTTAGGCCTTTAACAACGCTTAACAGTGCTGCTAAAACCATCGCTGCTAAAGGTATAGACAGTGCTTAGGTTACTGTAAAAGCGCTGCTATAGATACCCTTTAGGCAGCGCTTTTTCCTGAAAAACGCTGCTATAGATACCCTATTTAGCAGCGCTTTACTTTATACAACACTTTTTTATTTCTCCTTTAGCAGCGCTTTTTTATTGCCCCCTATAGCAGCTGCTTTTTTCATCCACTTTAGACAGCGCTTCTCATTAAAAGCTTTGTCTATTCCCTCCCCCCTTAGCAGCACTTTCCCCAAGAAAATTTAGAATATAATTTTTTATTCATTTAAAACAAAATGTTGTCTATTAGATTTAATTTCACCATTTTTGCACCAGATTTTTACCATAATTTATAGCTTCAATATAAAATTTGAAACAACAACAACATTAGTATACATCTTCAATCCTTTTTTGCGAAATATTTCTCATAAACTTGAAACAACAACAACATTAATATATACAACAATGAAACAACTTGAAACAACAACAACATTAATATATACAACAATGAAACAACATCAATAATGAATTACAAAATAGCTCTATCTTCTACATCGATCTGAACCTATATAACCTGAAACAAAATTAAAAAATCGAAATTCATACAAGTTACCAAATAACAACAACAAAAACAACAATATTGCAACACAACTATAATGACATATATTATATTCTCAAAAATCAAAGTTATACCTTATAATAAAATTCTCAACTCCATAACAAATTGGCACCAATCCTCTATAAGTTCATCCAATTGATCTTTTGAGTAATAAGCATACTTGAATTCATCAAAGTACTACATAATAATATAACATAGTTTGATTTACTTAAGACACTAAGTCATTTTACGTGAAATATTAAAATAATTCCTAAGTTAGAAATTCATACCGTGGATGGAATCTCTAATCGGTCCAAAAGAAGAGTTTATTTCATAAACCTCAACATAAAATAAACCCAATCTACACAATTGTGTTAACGAGGACACTACACATGGAAACAAAATACGGATATACATCAAGATATACACCTTAACTTGTTTTATCAAGTATCATTGCTATATAATCAAAATTGTGAAAATATATACCTCCACTTTGATCCACGAAATATTGTTGACTCTACTCCTTGGTACTTGAATATCTCTTTGTGCTCGAAAAATTTGTAGAATGCTATAATAAAATAATAACGAATATTTAGAACTATCTCACATAAATAATTAAATATACACATAAATATTTTAGAACAATCTCACTTACGTGTCAATCGTCTTCTTCATATCTGGGTATGTTGTCCAATCATTTCCCAATGAATCCAGATAATATAAAATTTCTCTCATAGGATTAATCGCAACCAATAACCAGTGTCCACTGTAATATTAAACAAATGTTAGATGGACACTTTCTACACAATGTCAAAAAATGGAGAAAAAAAAATTATAATAGAGGAAATTTAAAATGAAAATCTTACTTGTGGTCAGTATTATATGGTAAAAAGAACAAATTTTCTGTATCTTTGCCGGCCATAAATAAGTGGAGTACAAACGCTTTTACTTCATCTGGTTTTGAGATAATTGACTTTGTGTGGACAAAGTTGGATTTATGAAAGCAAATATGGATTCCAATCCACGCGGGCGAATCAACTTGTCATATAAAAACCTTAAATAAAAACATCATTAACATTAATTATTCATTGAAATGAGTAAATAAATTATTCAATTAATTAAACAAAGTTTATTGGAGTATACTTGATGTATGTATTGATAACAACGAGACCTAATGTCCTATATCCAAAAACTTGTTCCAAGTCCTCCTTACCAATTGTTGTCATGCCTTCAGAACCATAAATCCCTGCATCCATAGGTATAAGACTAGTACCACCTTGCCAAATAGTTGTGAATCTTACATATATCTGAAGGCACGACCTATATTGTGAAGTAGTTTTCTTTCTAGCCCCGGTCCTCTTAGCAACACTCTTTATTTCTGTGGGAATGTTGCTAATTACAAGCTCCTTACCCCTACTAACAGCTTCAATCTCTTTAGCAGGAATAATCTAAATATCATAAAATTAGATTGGTCAAGTATAAGATGATGAATTAACATTATCTAAGCATAAATATCATATAATTCTGTTGTGCCTGTTTTTTTATGCCACTGACTCGATTGGTCGCGTAATCCCCTTATCTTTTGGTTTGGATTTTGTAGGAGTCTAACATTACCATGCAAAAAAAATTTAAGTAAAATGAACGTAAATAATTTGAGTACTCAATGGTTCATAATGGTTTTAAGTATACCTCATCATCTATGCGAATGAGTCTTGACCGCCATGCAACATACGCTCATATTGCCTCTCCAACCAACGTTGCATTTGAAACTTCTTTTGGGATTGGTAATAACGCACCCTCCTCTAAAGCAATATCAATTTATACTTTCAAATATCCAGAAGGGAGCGGTTTACGATGAATTACTTCTCCCATAGTGTTACGCACTTTTCCCTTGCCAACCATGCGATGAGTCGGTGTCTCTAAAAAGAGTTGACAATGTGAAATGCCCTAAAATCAATAATAAATATGAGATTGTTAATGTGTATATATGTCAGTTAAATAAATTACACTAATTTAATTTCATAATAATATATATAATTACATCGGGAATACTCGGTTGAACTGCACAATTGACACTATCTATGTCACTAGTATCTTTAACACCTGAAGCATCCCTTTCTGATTGGTGTCTCGCTTTATGCTTCCTCAATTCAAGAACTTCAGCTTCTAATGCATCCAACCTTGCCTGCAGTTCTTTATTGCTAGCAACTTTTGTCTTTGGATTGTTCTTTTTCAAGGATGTTGGAAAAACCCCATGTCCTTTACCCCTCACCCGACCAGAATACTCATGAACATCTAATGCTCGACTAAGTATGCTCCTACAATCATCTGGTGAAGATATAGACTGAGACAAAATCTCCTGAAATTCATATGAATATCGAAATAACATGAATATTATATGTTAATAAAATTTTGATTTAATTAAAGAATTAATGTTATACTTACACATTTTTCAAAAATTTGTGGTACATCTTCTTTAAGAACTCCATCCTTACCCACACGGAAAGCCTTCCACAAATCATGTTCTGGAAGAGATGTTTCAAAACTATTCGGCTCTTTTAACTACACATTAAGGCAAAAAATAAGATCAATTATAACTCTTGATGAACAAGTATATCATTGCAATTTATAACTACTTACAATTTTTTGTTCTAATCGTGCATATCCCAAACGCCCTTTTTTATATTGATACACAAGAGATGATGCTCTTTGGCGATTTACGTCACTTACACTCTGAAATTTTGGATTGTTTCGTTTGGCTTTAAAAACATCTCATTCTTTAAGTGAAATCACATCTGTATATTCTGTTGGACGCTTTGCATCAACAAAAAAAATTTCGGCATCTTAAAGATATTTTTTGTTTAAATATATTCTAAACCCTCTTAGTATTTTGCTGGCGAATCCAAGACAATAATCTTTTCTTGTATCATCAATGTTGAAAGACCTCTACAAAAAACATACACAGAGTGTGTTAGTATAAGTAATTTAAATACATAATCGTAATTTAAAGACATAATTTAAAGTACCTGTATCTCACTCCAGATTTTGTTTTTAGCGTCATCCAACTTATCATCTCTCCACTCATCACAAGTTATTGGAATATCTCTCCTTACAACTGTACCAATGCAACTTGTCAATTTAGAACCGTTAGCCTCAACTAATTGGTCACTTGGACTCCAATACACATCGTATTTTATGCCTCTATCTCTATCACAAATGATATTCTTCATAATTGTTTTTCCTCGTTTAATTTCTCTTTCCACTCCCTTATCGAATTTGCCTCCCCCATTGTCTCCATCATTAATAGAATCATCGTGTGGGTGATCCTCGTTACTAGCCATGTAACTTGTAATAAAGAAAAACATTAGTATCTAATGACAAATATTTAATTCCAAATATCTAATTCCATAATCAATTGAGTATATAAAATGACAAATATATAATTTTATTAAAAATGACAGAATATATAACATTTTACTATATTACCTCTTTCACTAACATCTCTTTCTTTTCTTGGTTGGATTGCGAATAACTAGTCTCTTAAGAACGCGGACGGACGGATTGATCCAAATTCCCTCATCATGATCTTTTCTAATATATGATTCACCCGCTGTAGTATTTTCATCTCGGTCGTTTCTAATATACGACTCATTCTCAACATCAACATCACCTTGATCTACACTTTTATCATCAATCACTTTGTAAGATAAAATCACTATAGACCATTTCATATTCTTCGTGTCTGTGACATAGAACACTTGTTTAGCGTGAGAGGCTAGAATAAAAAGATCATCTTTGTACCCCATCCTATTAAGATCCACATGCAAAAAACCCTGACTTATCCATTCGTATGCCACTATTATGTACCCACTTGCAACCAAAGATAGGAATCTGAAACTTCTCTTAATCAAATATCCAAATATGATTGATAACCCCATAATATGACAGATTTTCATATTTGGGGTTTAAGTCCTTCATACTAGAAATATGCATTACTTCAGCTACCACCGTGACACCACTATTTTGCATAGTACTTTATCATCTTGTTCTTTGGTATAAAATCTGTATCCATTAATTGTGTATCCTCTATAAGAAAACACAATCGAACTTGGACCATATGCCAAACATCTCAACATGTCTAATATTGAAGCGGGATCTGAATGAAACTTTGAATATATATGATCCTTAAACCACTGTATAAAACTTTGATTGTGCTCTCGTACTATCCAATTTTCATTACTACTTTGATTCTCACCTAGAAGTATAGCCTTGTGCATTTCAACAAACGGATCAACCTCATTGTCATTAGTAACATAAAATGAACTTGATCCTATTCATCCCTTGATATTCTCACAATTTCATTTTCAATTAATTTTTTACCTTTTTTTTTTCAAAAAAATGAGATTTGGGGAGTCCAATGGATTGCACATTGGAAAACAATTCAGTACAAAACTCAACCGCTTCTTCAACCACGTATCGCTCAACGATTTTCATATAACGTTCTGCAGGGTACATCCACATCATATAGGCTGGTCCACACAATTGTGTCTCTTTCACAAGATGAACAATAATATGTACCATAATGTCAAAAAATAATGGAGGAAAATACATTTCAAGGTCACACAAAGTAATAACTATTTCTTTTTGCAATACTGGAAAGATCTCAGGATCGATCACCTTACTACAAATTGACTTGAAGAAAAAACACAATTTAGATTTAGCGCTTCTTACTTTTTCTGAAAAAATAGATTGTATACCTATTGGTAGAAAATGTTTCATTATGACATGGCAATCATGTGTCTTTAAACTCTTTAACTTGAGGTCTTTCATAGACACGAGTCTTCTAATGTCTGAGGAGTAACCTTCTGGAACTTTAACTTCACTCAGAAACTTACACAATATTTTCTTTTCCTTTCTAGATAGAGTATAAGCAGCAGGTGGTAGACATGTTCGTCTTCCTTTCTTCACGGGTCCTAATTCAATTCTTATTCCCATCTCTACCATGTCCTCCCTTGCTTTAAGGTCATCCTTAGACTTTCCTTTTATATTGAGTAACGTACCCATAACACTTTCAAATATATTTATTTCAATATGCATAACATCAAGAAAATGTCTTACGTACAAAGATTTCCAATATGGCAATTCAAAAAAAATTGACCTCTTCTTCCACCCACCCGTGACAACTTTATGTGCAAAAGGCTTGCCAAACTGAATACTCACATCTTTCACCTTTTCAAAAATTTGATCACCTGTCAATCTAGGTGGAGCTCTACGTTGATCGGTATCTCCAATGGCAGAAACAGAAAGGTGGATTCAGTTCATTCAATTACCTAATTCCTCTATCATTCATGGCAGAAACAGAATGGAAGAAACAAGAACTCAAACAACAATGGCAGAAGTAAAACAAGATGAAAAAATGGCAGAAGTAAAACCAGATCTCAAAACTGTGATTCAAAGGTAGAAACAGAAAGGTGGATTCACTTCATTCAGTTACCTAATTCCTCTTTCATTCATGGCTGAAATAGAATGTCAAAAACAAGAACTCAAAAAACAATGGCAGAAGTAAAACAAGATGAAAAAATGGCAGAAGTAAAACAAGAACTCAAACCTATGATTCAATGGCAGAAACAAATGAAAAACCGAGCCACAAACGTAAAACCTAGGGGGAACGAACCAGTTCATTAACGGCGTCCAAAAATACGGCGGAAGAAGATGAAGGGACAACGTGAGTTACCTACGGCAGCGGTGGTGACGGTGGAATGTTTCTGCTGAAGATGCTGAGTTTTCCTTCTTCATTTTCTCGTGGTTAGCCATCGTCGCCGAGGGTTTATGTTTAAGAATTCGAAGAACGGAAGAGAAAGAGCGAGAGCGAGGGTTCACGTGTATTTTGAACAAAAAGAAAAATATTAAAAATATGGAAATCTAGAAAAAAAGATAAATATTCTCACTACAAAAAACACGTCTGTATAAGGGAGGGTTTTTTTGCAGGGGGTTTTGACCTCCGCAAATTGTTTTGCAGGGATTATGAAAGTCGCCGCTTATATGATTGTCATAGTTTATCTGTGGGAGTTGTGGGTGACCGATGGTATAGCGTTAAACAAATTGGGGTGGTTAATTTGTGGAGTTTCAAAACCTCCGTAAAATGTTAAAAATCCATAAAAAAAATCTCAAATTTTTATCAATAATGACTTACAAAATGAATGGTGAGATTAGTGGAAAATGAAGATAAAGGAATGAGATACTTGTTTCGTATTACAAGAAAATATGACACCATTCTTGATTCATACTAGTTAGGGAAGTTTTTTTTTGAAGTTTGGGTAAGATATAATGGAGTTTCGAGATTTTGGTATAAGGCGAGAGATGTTAGGGTTTCACTTTAAGCACAATTTATTGTTAAGTGTATTAAGTTATATTATTTAGGTAAAATATTTCACCACGGTTGATAAAAGGAATCATGGTGAATTGTCTAGATATTTTACTAAGAGTTGTTAATCTGGACCATGATGAAAATCATTAATTTTTATGTAAAATAGAAATTAAGGGAACACACCCTTTTTGTAATGAAAAAACATAAATTTGTTGGTGTTGGAATTCGAAGCTTGTTACTCCTCCACATATCACAATAGTTGTATAGTTAGAAAATGGTTATATGTGATTTTAAAAAAAAAACTAAAGGCTTCTAATGAATATATATTACTTTGGTTAGATTAGTGGTCGTAGCAATGAATTGTTACAAAATGTATATTTTGTAGTAGTAGAGTTTCAGAATGGCTTGAGGGTTAGAAACTTCAATTTGTCCCTCGTCTTAAAGCATGTGGTTTCCATGGAACAAACATAATGTTATATCAAGTGAAAATATATTCACATAGAGAAGAAGGATAGGGATGCCAATGAGTATACACATGGCTCCCCTAACAGACTGAACTAATAATACATAAGTTATTACACCTTGATAGTAAGAGATCAGGGTGATATTTAAACATATTGGGATTTGGCTAATTTTCCACACTCTTAACACCATAGATAATGAGGCTTTGTTTGGTGATGATATGACTCATCTCAAAGTAGATAAATCGAACAAGTTATGACCATCGAATATTCTTCTTATAGTTCCAAATTTGGCACAGGGAACACTCAGAGCCCGAGATCACCTTATTTGACAACAACGCCATCAAAATTCACCCCACAAAAATAATCCCATGGTCATAATAGTAATGTGTTATAACTAAGAATTGAAAAAATTATTTATTAATCAAGTGAGTTCTACATATATTTTCTACCGGACGCGTTTGAAAGGATTGAGTTGAGTCCATATAACCTTCTAGCATTCTAGGGTTCACTTGTCGGGTTCTAGGGTATAAAGGTACAAGTGAAGGCCCATATTTTTTGCATTTTTCCACTAAATTAGCTTTGTGGAAGAATATACTTGCGAGTTTAGGAAAACTTGCCCTGTTAAGTAAATGGAAGTGGAGGATTCTTATTGATTTTTCCATTTCTTTGGACATACATTATCTTGGAATGATATTGTTCTAAGGATTTAGGCTCACATTTGGAATGTTAGGAAGAATGCCTTATGAGGTTGTCTCATTGGGGAATAGGCTTTTCTCTCCTTGGGTCCCTGCCTGATCAAGAGACTGATAGGTTTTCCTCATCTTGTGTTTAGTTGGTTCGGGAAGGTCAGAAGACCAAGTTTTGACATGATGTCTTCGTTGGGACAACCCTTTTGCGTGTCTCTTTTGAGAGACTTTTTCTTATCTCTTAATAAAAGTCTCAGGTGGTGGGTTATTTGGGTTATTGTGGGTGGTGTTTTGGTTTGAAGTTTTAGGTGGAGACAAACATTTCTAATTTGGGAGGGGATCTTTTTGAGGTTTTATTTGACCTAATTTTGGGATTGGTTAGGTGTGGCAGGGAAGATTCTTAGGTTTGAAAACCATATATGACTAGGGTGTTGTGCGGGTTTTCTAGAATTGTGGTGTGGTGAGTAGGAGTGAGGGGTGTGTAAAGTAAAAACCTCTAACCCTATTTTTATTGTTATTATTATAATAAAAAGGAAAATAAGAAGGAAAGAGAAAAGGAATTGAGAAAAGTGATAAGAAAGGATCGTACGTGAGAAGAGAAGAGGCAAAGAGGAAGAGGAACACCCAAAGCTCTAGGAATTCAAGAATTTGGCTAAGGTAATAGGTTATTTTCTATGATTATTATGCCTTATGGATTTGGGGAACTATAGGATTGATTGAGTAGTTAGGAATCGCAATTTAGAATTTTCTAGGTTTATGAGTTTAAACCCCAAATTGATGAATTTTGATGTTTTGATGCAAATTGATGTTATAGGGTTATTGTATAATGTTATGGTGTGTTATCTATTGTAATTTGTTTTGGTGTTTTTAGGTGTTGGATTCGTAATGGTATGAATTGGATGATATTGGGATAGTTAGAATGCTGTCAAAACTATGTTTTTTTGCTACAGACGTCGCAGGAACCGGTTACCCTCTGGGAGGAACTGGGTTCCACATATAATTTTCAACAAAGTGGTTTTTTTGAGTCGTGGGAACCGATTACCCTGTGGGAGGAACCGGGTTCCTGGTACATTTTCCAAAAAATTGATTTTTATAAAACGTGGGAACTGGTTATTCCTTGGGAGGAACCGGGTTCCCCATACATTTTCTAGAACGTGTTTTCACTATGATAGTGGGAACCTTTTTAATAGTTGTTTTGGAAATTATTCTTTAAATTAAACATTATATTTTATGAAATAAAGAAAATAATAGCAACTTGGTTTTATTTTTGAAAGTGTTGGTTTTCCGACTTTATGGTTATTCGTACCTTGCATACTTGGTGGGTAGGCAATATTGTGTGGTTTTGTAATGATGTGTATGTGTGTATAATGATGACTATATGTGTATGTTGGTGATAGCATTACTAATTGATGAGTAAGTGCTTGCATGTTTATGCTATTAGTGATGTTCATGATAGTTGATTGATATTATGTTTTGGTGATGATGTTGCGGTAATTGCGTGTGATGATGTTAGGAAAAATCCCTTATGAGGGTGTCTCATTGGTGGAGAGGAGTTTCTCTCCTTGAGTCCCTACTTGATCAAGATATTGACAGGTTTTCCTCATCTTGTGTTAAGTTGGTTCGGGAAGGTCGGAAGACCGAGTTTTGACATGATGTTTGGGTAGGACAACCCCTTTGTGTGTCTCGTTTGAAAGTATTTTTCTTATCTCTTAATAAAAGTTTTCAATGGTGGGTTATTTGGGTTATTGGGATAGGGTGTTTTAGTTGTAAGTTTTATGTGGAAACAAACTTTTCTGATTTGGGAGGGGAGCTTTTTGAGGTTTTATTTGACCTAATTTTGGGATTGATTAGGTATGGTAGGGAAGATCCTTAGGTTTGAAAACCATATATGACTAGGGTGTTGTGAAAGCTTTCTAGAGTTTTAAAGAGCTAGACGCCTTCTAAAGTAGTAATCTTCTCGTGGAAGTTGCTTCAGAATAGGTTTCCGACTAAGAAAAATCGCCTAATTTGTCAAATTTTGTTTGGTATTGGTAATGCATGTTGTGCGGCGTGCGCAGGAAGGTGAAGTTTCTGACCTAGAGTTTTTTAGGTGGTTGGTGAGGGTTGGATCTCTACCATATTTGATTTTAGGGGTGTTTGAGTTGTTTCAAAGTCTAGGTCATGACCCAAGAGCACTTGAATGAGATGGAGTGGGTCTCTTCTAACTTAACCAAAGGTCTTGGATTCGTTCTCTTTGCTAGAAAAACATATGGTTCATGCTTTACTATTAAAAAAAATATATAGTATGGACTATTGGTGTTAATTAATAGAGAAAGAATGTAATATATATAGGGATATTAAAAAAATTAAAAGAAAACTTGATTTAAATAGATTTTTATGAAAAAATATAAGTGTTTTTACTTTGATATTTAATGGATAATAAAAATTTTAAAACATTTAAAATAAAAAAATCATTTTATTAAATTTTAATTGTTATAATTTTTTTATTTAATTGTGGAGATATTTTATGTAACATATTTGTTTATTTAAGTATACGTAAGTCACTAATAGTATAGCAAAATAAAAAAACATATCTAAAATTGTATGTTATTTTTATTATTTTAAAATTCTTAACAATGAATGAATATCAAAACCACTCTTTTTTCTTTGTATCATATATATTGAAATTCACTACAAAACAACTCTTATTGTATCCATTTTTGAATATGTGAGTCACCAACCAAACATAGAAACCATGCAAAAAGCAATATGTATGAAAGTGTAATGTAAAATAGAAACTCTTCTGCACCCTAATGCATACAGCTATGCTAATTTGTTTGTATTATTGTACTTTCATTTTGATGAGTTAATGGCGCTAATTGTTAGTGAAATACAGAAACAAATAGTAATAATTAGCGAAGGAATTTAAAAGTGACACTTAAAACAGAAATGAAAGGATTGAGTGGAAATGATAAAAAAAAACCATAGCCAGTAGAAACTCCGAACAAAAGCATGAAGAAGAAAAGGTATTGCAACATCTTTGATAAAATATGTTGAAGCATTTTTGTGATAAAGTTATGCTTTTGATCATATATAGAGAGAAGTGCAAAAATGTATTTTGCCACTGATTTAGTGACTGAAATTTTGTCTCTATAAAAAGTTTATATAAAATTTAGTGACCGAATTACTGACTAAAATTTTGAGACCGATTTAATGACTGTTGTAAAAGTTTTTCATGATTAAATTTTCTTTTTATTAATATTTAACAAATAAAGCATATATACTTTAAAAAAAATAATGCAATTTTTTTTTATAGTTGTAATAATGAAATTGTATAATAAAATTTAATTTATATAATTAAATCAATTAAATAAAATATTACTTAGTAATATGTATATTCAATTAAACTCTAAATATATATATATATATATATATATATATATATATATATATATATATATATATATATATATATATATATATATATATATATATATATATATATATATATATATATATATATATATATATATATATATATATATATATATATATATGAGAGATGTCTTAGTGGTACAGTTATGCATGTTGTAACGAAAGGTTAAGAGTTTGATACTTTCTTGCAACAATTTTTATTTTATTTTTTCAAAATAAAGTTTTTGTAATTCGAGTCACAAAAATCGATGGCTAAGTCGTTCATTAATTTTGCTAGCAATAATTTTAATTTTATTTTTTCAAAAGAAATTTGTTAAAATTTCGATCACTAAAATCAATGGTTAAATCGATCACAAATTCCGATCACGAAATTCGTCACAAAAGGTGAGCGGCTAACACTTTTTTAACTAAAAATTGATTGTCGTTTAATCCGTCACAAAATGTTATAGTGACCGACTTTGGAGCTTTTTCGGTCACTAAAAGCGATTTTTATAATAGTGACGAATTTTTTTTTATATTTTTATTTAAATTGTATTTTCATAAAAAAAATATAATAACTCTAATAAACATGATATTTTAACATTAAAAAGTTTAAATGAGTAATAAAATTATTAAAAATAAATTAAATTTAATAGGCGGGTGCGGAGCGGGTGCTAGCATCACCCGCACCCGCCTCCGGTTATATTGAGTTTTCCTTGCTAATTTCGGTGCGGGGGCGATTGGTTGGATTTATTTGTCATGCTTAGGTGTTTGAGTTGTTTCAAATTCTAGGTCATGACCCAAGAGCACATAGATGTGATGGAGTGAGTCTCTTCTAACTTAACCATAGGTCTTTGGTTCGTTAAATGCTTAGACTGATTTGTTGCTCTTGAGCACTTCTGATACTCTCTAATCCTTTTGTATTTTCAATAACTTTTCTTTCTATCTATAGTAACATACGGTTTATGCTTTACTATTAAAAAAATAGTGTATGGATTAATGGTGTCAATTACTAGGATAGTTTAGGAAGAAGAGGAGTGTCTTCCGTATTTTATGAGTTGGTATTCATTTTGCCGTGTAAAGAAGGTTAAAGAGGGCAACTTAGGAATTTTTTGGCTCGCTTCTATGTGGGTTATTTGGTTATCTAAGAATGGATTATGCTTCTGGAATGAGGTTTGGAACCTTAACAATATGGTGTGGAACATTAAAATTATAGTTTGGAGGTGGTCCTTCAATGGCGAAATTACATGCTCCAAATGTAATCTCTACGAGTTCAATAAAGATCCTTTGTTATTCCTATAGAGATTTTATTGGTTTTTATTTTTGTTTCTTGCCGGTATTTTCCGGTTTCTTGTGCACTCGGGTTTTGAGAACCCCACTACAAAAAAGAAGCCCATTTGCCATGTAAAAATAACGTGGCAAACATCAAAAACACGTCACAAAAAAAATCAGCGACGTGGTGAGTTATGTCGCTGGGGAACAAGTGGCAACCTTGTTGCGACGTGCTTCCCACGTCACAAAGTTGTGACGTGGTATTCACGTCGCAAATGCTTTGCATAGGGAAAGACAAATAGCACCTTTATTAGCGACGTGGTTTACATCTCACAAATTTGTGACATGATTCTCACGTCGCTACAGGTGACGTTTTTGTTTTTTAAAAAATTATTTAGTAATTATTTTTTTATATTAATTAATTTATATAATCAAATTTAAATAATAAAAATTTATAATAAAAATTATATAATAAAATTATATAATCAAATTTATATAATAAAATTTAAATAATAAAATTTATATAATAAAATATATATAATAAAATGTATATAATAAAATTTATATATTAAAATTATTATAATAATATTATTTTATTATATATTCGAATAATAAAATTTTATAACATAAACTCATATAATAAAATGTTATATAATTTAATAATTTAAAATGATAAAAGTAAATATCTTACATAAATGTAAATTTAAAACAAAATAAATAAAATGTTTTCACGGGCATCTTCACCGGATAATTATCAAGATCAAAGTCATCAATTCCATCATTATTTGGCGTGTATCGTGAACATTTTGATTTCCACCACCTTGCATAAACCTTCTCATCCGCTCCTCCATATCGATTGCCTCTTCCGCATGATCTCCAATGCTCCCGCTCTTGCCTCATTGTTGTCATTTGGGCCTCCATTTCGCCTCACTTCACTTGCCACCCATTGTCTTCTGTTTCAAGTTGATCCTGTGTTAGATTCGGTTGACGTGACCTCCTCTCCATCTCGAAGTCGTTGAAACAGATTACGATCACAAACTCTCAAGCCGGCGACCAAATTTCCACCAGCAAAAAAGCAACCATTAGGCCCTTTTCCATTAACTACTTCATTCCAAATATAGAAATCAACATCACCATTAAGCGGCCCTCCCTGGCCTATATTGAGGATTGTGTTCTAGAAAAAGTGCAAGCAATGTCTGATAATCATCCTACACATACATTAAATAATAAAATTAAAAAAATTATATATATATATATATATATATATTAAATTATACTAAATTAATACATGTATATATTAAATTATACTAAATTCAAATATATTAAAAAGTTGTCACGTGATTTTCACAAATCAACTTATGAATTGCCACGTGATTTTCACGTGACAATTTATCAGTTGCCACATGATAATCACGCCACAATTTATAGGTTGCCACGTGAAAATAACGTCACAAATTTTGTTATTAACTTAAAAAAAATATAAATTAAATAACTTACAAAAGCTCTCTGTGTGCGCTCGTCGACAAAACCTCCAGATTTCTTTGTCCGCGTCCTCGTAATCAACTCAATGATCAATGGTGGTCTCCCCAACTCCTTAGTCTAAACAATAAAATTAAAAATAATTAGTAAAAAATATTATGAATCAAAATATAACTTAAAAAATTAGTAATTTTTACCATCCGTCGGACATGCTCCGCAGTACTAATACTTCCAACAGTATTGACACATCCCCCCTTTTCGGATGCCCTCATCTTCTTAAAAGTTTCGGATTTAGCCTTGAATTCTGGCGAACCCCAATATGTAAGAAGTTCGCCAAAAACCTCTACGCCTATCCAGTTAGGACGGATACCATGAAGCTCATAATTCTCCCTAACCCGCCGCATTATATCAGAAAATCTTCTAGAAGTTCTGCTATAATAGATTTTTTCCATAATTTTCTCATTCAACGGATCCCACACACATTTTTCCTACAATGTTGTATGACATTAAAATAAAAAGTTAAGTAATTATCATTAAAATGTGACTTAAATAACAATACTAAAAAAATATATTAAATTTACAACTTAAATAAATAACAATACCTTAAATTTTTTAAACCATTCTTCTTTATTTGTAACCTCGCCAAAGTTCCTCCAAAATGATTTATACATCTGAATTATATAATTAATAACCTTATCGACTCGCGAAACTAAACAACAAGATTTTGAATAAACAATATTAATTATAAATTTATACAAAAAATTATAATGAATATGTACTTAAATAAAAGTTTATATAAGAAACTTACTTGCTTCCTTCGGGCCAAATCCAAAACCTCCCGTCAATGACATGAATCTCACTCGGATCATCTCTCCCACAAAGATCACTCCATCTATATCATCGCCTACCACATCTACATCACCGTCACCTCACGCGGTACATGTAGGACGGGTGCCGGATCCAGTGATGGGATGGGGTGCGTGATCCTCCACTGTCTAGGACATGGGCGCGGATCCTCCAGCCCGTGTGGGACGATCGGGGATCGTCCACCTATGTGGGACGTGGACTAGTGGATCGCCGATCCGGTCGGACGTGGACCGGATCCTCCAAGATGTGTGGAATGGGTCTGGACCTCCCACCTACTGGAAGGATGAAGACATCTGTGTGGGATATGAAAAACCGGGTCCCCCCGCCTGCTGGAATGATGAAGGCAAGTCAGACTGTAGAAATGGAAAACTAGGTCCTGCCCGCTGGAAGGATGAGGCGACACCAGTCTGCTGTAAAGATGAAGGCAAATTTTGGTAGTTCACAAACTTGGTTCCATATAAACCCTGGTGGCAATCGAGGCGGAGGCAAATCTTTCTCTCGTACATCTTTTTTAAAATTTGTCTTGTTTCTTCTATATGGATGATTTGCTGGTAGGAACCTGCGGTGACAGTCAAACCACGAGCTTTTCCCACCTTTATCCAACGTAAATGTTTTGGTGTATCCCATGCAATGCGGACAACCCATTTTTCCATGCGTACCCCAACCAGACAACATGCCATATGTTGGAAAGTCATTAACAGTCCACATCGCAACGTAAAGTTCGCTTACGGATATATCATAAGTCCATTCTCCAATCCACATCCTCTTCAAATCATCAATTAAAGGTTGTAAGTACACATCAATTCCGCTTTTGATCGTGCGGGCGAATAACGCAGTCAAAACATGTATGGTTTTGTCATGCACATCTCGGGAGGTTGTAAGGGGTTACAATAATCGCCAACAAGAATACGCACTTCCCGACGCGCACGTATGGGGCAAAACCATCGAGCATAATCCAAGCTCGACATTTCTAGGTTCTGCAAAACTGGATGTGTCCGATCAAAGTGCTTCTATGCCTCACCATCGATGGATGTCGATAGTGCCGTAACTTGTTTGGTTTGTATGATGCCATGTCATTTGACTTGCACTGCATTGAAGCAAACATTCTTTTTAACCTTGGTATTATAGGAAGATAAAACATGGATTTTATTGCTACACGCTTTTGCTCATCGAACTTGATATCTTGGACCTCTAACGAATCGCAAACTCATTGTCATAAAACAACATCGTTTGCAACTTTTCAACAACCCACTTCTTTGCATCATAATAACAGGAGTCCAACATCATTTTGAAAATGTTCATTGATCGAAACATTCCAATTTGACTTGGCGGCACATTGATAGCTTTGAAACAACGGCATTCATCTCATTCAACAATGGATAAAATCTTTGCGCTTCCTCACTCTTTCAAAATCTGTGTTCATCATATGTCATGTTCACACCAAAAGCATCATCAACCATGTCACCGATCAAATTAAAGTTCTCCTCATACTCCATAATCGGTCGACTACTTGAAGCATGCGTGTTGCTAGTCTCTGGTACATTACCTGGTAGTTCTTCACAATTATACGTCCAAACCCAATAATTTTCAATGAATCCCCTTCTATGCAGATGACGTGTTACTTCCTCTGGGTCACTAATTATTGGTCTACATTCACATTTAAGACAGGGACACCTAACCCCTCCTTCGCTTCGACAACACTCCTGAGCAAATGCCCACTTAATAAACCCATCAACTCCTACTATAAAATTGGGTTTAAGTCCACTTCTTCCTGGATATGTTCTATCGTACATCCAACTACGATAATACCGATAATATTCCATACTGCACATTTATACGATCATTGTCTTTTTAATTAGAGATATTAATCAACTTAATAATATTATTCTTAAACGTATACTATTTAATTACTATTCTTAAAAATATTAATTTTGTTTAATTAACTATTAACTTTAACTTTAACTTTAACTTTAACTACTATAAATAAATATAAATTTTGCTTTTTTATATATACTAACATATAAATAAATATTCAAATGTAAAATATATAATTTTTTATTATATAATAATAATATCAAAAAACAATAATATAACATATTTACTTTTTATTATATATACAATAATAATATTAAAAAACAATAATGTAACATATATACTTTTTATTATATATACTCTTTTTTAAATTATGTATTTTATAAATTATTATTTTAATAAATAAATTTTTTCATATTTTTAACATATAAATAAAAACTAAAACTACTATAATAAATATAATATAAATTTTTGTTTTTAAATTTATGTGTTAACATATATATACATTTATAAAAATTAAAATTTTTAATTTTCTGTTTTCTAAAATTTTTATTTTAATATATATTCAAATTTTGTTATTTTATATGTATATACTAAAAAAATTTATATGTATATAACAATAATATTAAAAATCTTATATGTATATAATAATATTAATGAATTTTTATATGTATATAACAATAATATTAACAAATTTTTTATATTTGTAATTTCTTTTTAAAAAATCTTATTTTACTAAAACTAAAACAAAAATTAACCTATAATACTAACTTATAATTTTAAATTCATTTTAACTATCAACCTATAATACTAACTTAAAACTAAAATTAACTAAAATGTATTTTTAATTCAAATAAACATAATACATACAATACTAACCTATAATACATATAAAATAAAATAAAGAATGCATAAATACCTCTATATTCTTCGCTTAATTTTCTTCTTCTTCTATAAATCTTCCTTGATCTTCTTCTTCAAACTTCTACAACATAAACAAAATAAATTTTCTTCAATTTTTTACCACAATAATAAACACCATATAAATAAAATTAAAATCAAACAACATATAACTACCTTTCTTCTTCAACGATTGCTTGCAAAGATAATTTGGGTTGGAAGAATTTTTTTTTAAGAATGGAGTTGGGTTGGAGGAAGCAAAGGGAAAGGAAGAAGATGAAGAAAACAAAATATAAAGCCTGCGTGTGTGTAACCGGTGTGTGATAACCTGAAAATTTAAATGCCAAGTAGCGACGTGACTGTCACGTCGCAACCTTGCCACGTGAGACTCACGTCGCTACACACTCAACAATAATAACCAATAACCTCACATCATCAATCAAGTCAAATATATTTTCTCCTCAAAAGTACGTGGTTCTTCTCACTACCAAATTTCAAAAAAAAATTCATCTCCCTCCAATTAAACGTGTCAGAATTTATTTTATTTGTTTTTATCAAATATGTAGTGACGTGTTAGTCACGTCGCACCCTATTTTTTCATAAAAATCCCATTGACTTCCTTGTGGCTTCATTTTTTATTACTAAAATATTTTGTGACTCACGTCAACTAGCTTTTTGACTCACTAATATATAATATATGTCATTCTTAGTTCTCTATTTAATATATTCCTTGATTACACAAAAAAATAAAAAATAACAACAACTTAACTTTAAAAACAACAACATACTTCAACAAAAGACTAATATACCTAATAAAAATAATCTATAATTACACACACAATAAAATTTATCAACAAATACAATAACTTACCTTAATAAAACAACATCATACCTCAACAAAACATAAACATACCACAACAAAAACATCCACATTCCTTTAGTAAAATATCTACAATAACAAAAACAACTACTTAAATTTAACAAATAAACAACATACCTTAACAATAACTTAAATACTTTACTTATTTCAATAAAAATATAATATAAAACCTATAATCTCATCTTAACAACAAGAAAAAATAAACGATATGTTAGAAAAATATTTAGAACAAGAGACATATTTCACGTGTATTTTGAACAAAAAGAAAAATATGAAAAATATGAAAATCTAGAAAAAAGATAAATATTCTCACTACAAAAACACATCCGTATAGAGGGTATTTAAACAAATTGGGGTTAATTTTGGAGTTTCAAAACCTCCGTAAAATGTTAAAAATCCATAAAAAATATCTCAAATTTTTATCAATAATAACTTACAAAATGATTGGTGAGATTATGAAAAAAGGAAAAGATATTTGACATAAGAAAATATGACACCATTCTTGATTCATACTATAGTTAGGGAAGTTTTTATTGAAGTTTGGTTAAGATATAATGGAGTTTAGATTTATGTATAAGGCGAGAGATGTTAGGGTTTCACTTTAAGCACAATTTATTGTTAAGTGTATTAAGTTATATTATTTAGGTAAAATATTTCACCACGGTTGATAAAAGGAATCATGGTGAATTGTCTAGATATTTTACTAAGAGTTGCTAATCTGGACCATGATGAAAAATCATTAATTTTATGTAAAATAGAAATTAAGGAACACACCCTTTTTGTAATGAAAAAACATAAATTTGTTGGTGTTGGAATTCGAAGCTTGTTACTCCTCCACATATCACAATAGTTGTATAATTAGAAAATGGTTATATGTGATTTAAAAAAAAACTAAAGGCTTCTAATGAATATATATTACTTTGGTTAGATTAGTGGTCGTAGAAATGAATTGTTACAAAATTTATATTTTGTAGTAGTGGAGTTTCAGAATGGCTTGAGGGTTAGAAACTTCAATCTGTCCCTCGTCTTAAAGCATGCGGTTTCCATGGAACAAACATAATGCTATATCAAGTGAAAATATATTCACATAGAGAAGAAGGATAGGGATGCCAACGAGTATACACATGGCTCCCCTAACAGACTGAACTAATAATAAATAAGTTATTACACCTTGATAGTAAGAGATCAGGGTGATATTTAAACATATTGGGATTTGGCTAATTTTCCACACTCTTAACACCATAGATAATGAGGCTTTGTTTGGTGATGATATGACTCATCTCAAAGAAGATAAATCGAACAAGTTATGACCATCGAATATTCTTCTTATAGTTCCAAATTTGGCACAGGGAACACTCAGAGCCCGAGATCACCTTATTTGACAACAACGCCATCAAAATTCACCCCACAAAAATAATCCCATGGTCATAATAGTAATGTGTTATAACTAAGAATTGAAAAAATTATTTATTAATCAAGTGAGTTCTACATATATTTTCTATCGGACGCGTTTGAAAGGATTGAGTTGAGTCCATATAACCTTCTAGCATTCTAGGGTTCACTTGTCGGGTTCTAGGGTGTAAAGGTACAAGTGAAGGCCCATATTTTTTGCATTTTTCCACTAAATTAGCTTTGTGGAAGAATATACTTGCGAGTTTAGGAAAACTTGCCCTGTTAAGTAAATGGAAGTGGAGGATTCTTATTGATTTTTCCATTTCTTTGGACATACATTATCTTGGAATGATATTGTTCTAAGGATTTAGGCTCACATTTGGAATGTTAGGAAGAATGCCTTATGAGGTTGTCTCATTGGGGAATAGGCTTTTCTCTCCTTGGGTCCCTGCCTGATCAAGAGACTGATAGGTTTTCCTCATCTTGTGTTTAGTTGGTTCGGGAAGGTCAGAAGACCAAGTTTTGACATGATGTCTTCGTTGGGACAACCCTTTTGCGTGTCTCTTTTGAGAGACTTTTTCTTATCTCTTAATAAAAGTCTCAGGTGGTGGGTTATTTGGGTTATTGTGGGTGGTGTTTTGGTTTGAAGTTTTAGGTGGAGACAAACATTTCTAATTTGGGAGGGGATCTTTTTGAGGTTTTATTTGACCTAATTTTGAGATTGGTTAGGTGTGGCAGGGAAGATTATTAGGTTTGAAAACCATATATGACTAGGGTGTTGTGCAGGCTTTCTAGAATTCTGGTGTGGTGAGTAGGAGTGAGGGGTGTGTGAAGTAAAAACCTCTAATCCTATTTTTATTGTTATTATTATAATAAAAAGGAAAATAATAAGGAAAGAGAAAAGGAATTGAGAAAAGTGATAAGAAAGGACCGTACGTGAGAAGAGAAGAGGCAAAGAGGAAGAGGAACACCCAAACCTCTAGGAATTCAAGAATTTGGCTAAGGTAATAGGTTGTTTTCTATGATTATTATGCCTTATGGATTTGGGGAACTATAGGATTGATTGAGTAGTTAGGAATCACAATTTAGAATTTTCTAGGTTTATGAGTTAAAACCCCAAATTGATGAATTTTGATGTTTCGATGCAAATTGATGTTATAGGGTTATTGTATAATGTTATGGTGTGTTATAATTGCATTGAAACCATCTATTGTAATTTGTTTTGGTGTTTTTAGGTGTTGGATTCGTAATGGTATGAATTGGATGATATTGGGATAGTTAGAATGCTGTCAAAACTATGTTTTTTTGCTACAGACGTCGCAGGAACCGGTTACCCTCTGGGAGGAACTGGGTTCCACATATAATTTTCAACAAAGTGGTTTTTTTGAGTCGTGGGAACCGATTACCCTGTGGGAGGAACCGGGTTCCTGGTACATTTTCCAAAAAATTGATTTTTATAAAACGTGGGAACTGGTTATTCCTTGGGAGGAACCGGGTTCCCCATACATTTTCTAGAACGTGTTTTCACTATGATAGTGGGAACCTTTTTAATAGTTGTTTTGGAAATTATTCCTTAAATTAAACATTATATTTTATGAAATAAAGAAAATAATGAAACTTGGTTTTATTTTGGAAAGTGTTGGTTTTCCGACTTTATGGTTATTCGTACCTTGCATACTTGGTGGGTAGGCAATGTTGTGTGGTTTTGTAATGATGTGTGTGTGTATAATGATGACTATATGTGTATGTTGGTGATAGCATTACTAATTGATGAGTAAGTGGTTGCATGTTTATGCTATTAGTGATGTTCATGATAGTTGATTGATATCATGTTTTGGTGATGATGTTGCAGTAATTGCGTGTGATGATGTTGGGAAAAATGCCTTATGAGGGTGTCTCATTGGTGGAGAGGAGTTTCTCTCCTTGAGTCCCTACTTGATCAAGAGATTGACAGGTTTTCCTCATCTTGTGTTAAGTTGGTTCGGGAAGGTCGGAAGACCGAGTTTTGACATGATGTTTGGGTAGGACAACCCCTTTGTGTGTCTCGTTTGAAAGTATTTTTCTTATCTCTTAATAAACGTTTTCGATGGTGGGTTATTTGGGTTATTGGGATAGGGTGTTTTAGTTTGAAGTTTTATGTGGAAACAAACTTTTCTGATTTGGGAGGGGAGCTTTTTGAGTGTTTATTTGACCTAATTTTGGGATTGGTTAGGTATGGTAGGGAAGATTCTTAGGTTTGAAAACCATATATGACTAGGGTGTTGTGCGGGTTTTCTAGAATTGTGGTGTGGTGAGTAGGAGTGAGGGGTGTGTAAAGTAAAAACCTCTAACCCTATTTTTATTGTTATTATTATAATAAAAAGGAAAATAAGAAGGAAAGAGAAAAGGAATTGAGAAAAGTGATAAGAAAGGATCGTACGTGAGAAGAGAAGAGGCAAAGAGGAAGAGGAACACCCAAAGCTCTAGGAATTCAAGAATTTGGCTAAGGTAATAGGTTATTTTCTATGATTATTATGCCTTATGGATTTGGGGAACTATAGGATTGATTGAGTAGTTAGGAATCACAATTTAGAATTTTCTAGGTTTATGAGTTAAAACCCCAAATTGATGAATTTTGATGTTTCGATGCAAATTGATGTTATAGGGTTATTGTATAATGTTATGGTGTGTTATAATTGCATTGAAACCATCTATTGTAATTTGTTTTGGTGTTTTTAGGTGTTGGATTCGTAATGGTATGAATTGGATGATATTGGGATAGTTAGAATGCTGTCAAAACTATGGTTTTTTTGCTACAGACGTCACAGGAACCAGTTACCCTCTGGGAGGAACCGGGTTCCACATATAATTTTCAACAAAGTGGTTTTTTTGAGTCGTGGGAACCGATTACCTTGTGGGGGGAACCGGGTTCCTGGTACATTTTCCAAAAAGTTGATTTTTATAAAACGTGGGAACTGGTTATTCCTTGGGAGGAACCGGGTTCCCCATACATTTTCTAGAACGTGTTTTCACTATGATAGTGGGAACCTTTTTAATAGTTGTTTTGGAAATTATTCCTTAAATTAAACATTATATTTTATGAAATAAAGAAAATAATGAAACTTGGTTTTATTTTGGAAAGTGTTGGTTTTCCGACTTTATGGTTATTCGTACCTTGCATACTTGGTGGGTAGGCAATGTTGTGTGGTTTTGTAATGATGTGTGTGTGTATAATGATGACTATATGTGTATGTTGGTGATAGCATTACTAATTGATGAGTAAGTGGTTGCATGTTTATGCTATTAGTGATGTTCATGATAGTTGATTGATATCATGTTTTGGTGATGATGTTGCAGTAATTGCGTGTGCATATTTATGTTATTTTGGATTGATGATGGTTTATGATGTATGATGTTATCATGACCTGCGTTGAATGTTGCATTCTTTTATGATGTGTATGCATATATATTTTGGTGGTATCAAATGCCCATTGTGTGGAATTAGTGAGTATTGCCAAAAATTGTTTCCGGGTGATTATGGGTGGTTATGTTGGATTCATGTCCGGGTGATTATGGAAGAATCGATGTAATCGTATCCGGTGATTATGGATCACCGTGTGACATAGTTCACTTTTGTTACCACATTCATAGAGTCTTGCATTGCATTGTATGGATTATAACATGTTAGAATGAATTCTAGTGTTATAATTTGGTTGTGTGTGTGATGTATGTTTATGACTTGTGTTGTTGAATGGATGAATAGATATGATTATGTTGAATAGGGTGAAATAATAGCTTATGAAATTATCTTTTTTATGAATTTATAATGCATTTTAATTATGATGAAGTCTCACCCTTACTTTGATAATTTCAGATTGAAGCTTTAGCGGCTAAGGAGTTGGTGAGGATGGCTCATAGAGCTGTGCTTTTATTTTTATATAGCGTGTCGGTGTCATGCTCTGGTCTTGTAACACTGGGAAAGTTTGGTTTAGAGTTATCGTTAAACTCTGTTGTTTTAATTTTGATGTTGCTTTGGATAATTGTTTACGAACTAAGGCATTGACCTTATGATATTTATTTGGGATTTGAAATTATCCATGTTTTGAAGTTATTCCGCTGTGTTGAACATGTGTATTTGATAATTAATTGAATTGTGTTCCTTAGTAAAACATGACATAAGTATGGAACTTTATTTTTAAGTAATTGTGACGCCCTTTAATACATGTTAACTCTGAATCGTTTTATTATTTGCGAGGTATTTTAGAAGGGTTTTGCAATAGTGGTATCAGAGCATAGTCGACTGTTGTGACCAGAGTCTTAATGTCATTATCCCTTTTGTATGTGACTAGTGCAAGGTAACATTGTCGATACTTGTGTTCTAATGAGCATTGTTTTGTGGATTCTCATAACAATGGCTGGAAGAGGTAACGGAAGAGATGACATTGCAATTGGTGAGGCTTTGGAAATGTTTGCTGGTGTGATTGGAGGAAATCCACATGGAGCTGGTATTGGTGTTGACAGACAGCTGGTAAATTTTCAGAGGAACATTCCTCCATTGTTCAAAGGAACGCATGACCCTGATGGCGCTCAGAAGTGGTTGAATGAGATTGAAAAGAACTTCCGAGTGATTGATTGTGCTGAAGATCTAAAAGTGAGGTATGGCACTCATATGCTGGCAGAAGAAGCCGACGACTAGTGGGTTGCTACCAGGACTGAGATGGAGCAAGATGGTATTGTGCTGACTTGGGCTGTGTTTAAAAGGGCTTTTCGGAGAAGGTACTTTCCTGAAGACATTCGGGGAAAGAAAGAGATCGAATTTTTGGAGCTCAAGCAGGGTAACATGACTGTAAGTGAGTATGCTTCTAAGTTCACTAACTTGGCTATGTATTATGCTCACTATAACAATGATGAAGATGGAGAATTCTCTAAGTGTACCAAGTTTGTAAACGGTCTCCGTAACGAGATTAAGCAAGGTATCAGGTATCAATGTATTTGTAGGTTTTCTGACTTGGTGGATTGTAGTAGGATTCTGGAAGAGGATATTTCTAATACTAGGTCGAACTCTCGTGGGTTTGCTGATAAGAAAGGAAAGCAACCGATGGGTCGTGGAAAACCGTACGACAGAAATAACCAGAGGTCTGGTGTGTGGAAAAGGCCTAGTGGGGGAGATTCTAGTGCTTTAATTAAGTGCTACAAGTGTGGTGAAATGGGGGCATCGTATTCAGGAATGCAAGAGTACTGATAAGAAGTTTGTGAGTTCAAAAGAAATTTGTTAAAATTTCGATCACTAAAATCAATGGCTAAATCGGCCATTAATTTTGCTTGCAACAATTTTAATTTCATTTTTCAAAAGAAATTTGTTAAAATTTGTGTCAGTAAAATCGGTGGTTAAATTGGTCACTAATTTTCGGTCACGAAATCCGTCACAAAAGGTGAGCGACTAGCACCTTTTTAGCTAAAAATTGATTGTCGATAAATCCGTCTTAAAATGTTATAGTTACCGATTTTGAGGCTTTTCGGTCACTAAAAGCGATTTTCTAGTAGTAAAACATTTTTTATATTTTTATTTAAATTTTATTTTCATTAAAAAAATATAATAGTTCTAATAAACATGATATTATAACATTAAAAAGTGTAAATGAGTAATAAAACTATTAAAAATAATTGAAATAAATTAAATTTAATTGGCGGGTACAAGGCGGGTGCTAGCATCATCCGTCCCAGCACCTGCAAATAAAAATCGAGTTTTCCCCGCATTCGCCCTCGGTTATATCGGGTTTTCTTTGCTAATTTTGGAGCGGGGACGGTCGAGGCGGATTTTATTTGCCATGCCTAGGTATTTGAGTTGTTTCAAAGTCTAGATCATGACCCAAGAACACATAGATGAGATGGAGTGAGTCTCTTATAACTTAACCAGAAGTTTTGGGCACGTTCTCTGTCTTAGGAATGCTTAGACTGATTTGTTTCTCTTGAGCACTTTTGATACTCTCTACTCCTTTTGTATTTGCAATTACGTTTGTTTCTATTTATAGTAACATATGGTTTATGCTTTACTATTGAAAAAATAGAGTATGGATTATTGATGTCAATTAATAGGGGGAGAATGTAAGATATATAGGGATAATAAAAAATTTAGTAGAAAATTTTATTTAAATAGATTTTCATAAAAAAAAATTATTATAAGTATTTTTACTTTGATATTTAATGGATAATAAAATTTTTAAAATATTTAAAATGAAAATTTCATTTTACAAAATTTTAATTGTTATAATTTTTTATTTGATTCTTGAGATATTTTATATAAAATACTTGTTTATTTAAGTATAAGTAAGTCACTACTAGTATAGCCAAATAAAAAACATATCTGAAATTGTATGTTATTTTTATTATTTTAAAATTCTTAACAGTGAAAGAATATCAAAACCAGTCTTTTATCTTTGTATCATATATATTGAAATTCACTACAAAACAACTGTTATTGTATCCATTTTTGAATATGTGAGTCACCAACCAAACATAGAAACCATGAAAAAGCAATATGTATGAAAGTGTAATGTAAAATAGAAACTCTTCTGCACCCTAATGCATACAGCTATGCTAATTTGTTTGCATTATTGTACTTTCATTTTGCAAAGTTAATGGCGCTAATTGTTAGTGAAATACATCTTTGCACTATCTCTCTATATATGGCAGCATCGAAAGCATAACTTTATCACAAAATGCTTCAACATATTTTATCAAAGATGTTGCAATACCTTTTCTTCTTCATGCTTTTGTCCGGAGTTTCTACTGGCTATGTTTTTTTTTTTTTTATCATTTCCACTCAATCCTTTCATTTCTGTTTTCATTTCTGTTTTAAGTGTCACTTTTAAATTCCTTCGCTAATTATTACTATTTGTTTCTGTAGATGGACCCTATGTGACTCAGCTGCTAACACTAAGGTAAATAAATATCATCTTATTTGTTTTCCAGTACAAACAGCATCCTGAGCAATACTCTTCCCCTAACAAATGCAGTTTTTTTATTATAATAAATATATTTTTTGAATTAAAATGCATATTTATATTGTCTATACGGAGATACCATCAAAGATGAAGCTGCTTCTTTACTCCATTATAATCATTTGCTACAACAGGCTACTGACAGGTTACATAACTTTTTCAAATTTTAACTACTTATAGTGGAAAATTAAATAAGGATAGGATTGAATATGTGAGTATGTTGTAAAAAATATAGACCAGTGAATATGTCGTGACTTGATATCATGTTTGGGATAAATTCAAGTTAGGCTTTTGAATTGTCATATTTATACATATAGCTTTAGTTATAATATTCTTTTTATTTCAACCCTTTAGTTTATGTATTTAATTTCTTATTTATCTAAAATTAAAAGTTTGATGTTCATTTTATATTTATGTTTTTTAAGTTTTTTAGATGTTCATATTTTTCTTTATATAAAAACATAGTCAATATATAAAGTCTAATGTTTTTATTCTTCTTATAAAACAATGTTATGAAATTATTATAAAACAAAATAATAATTCGTATATTAAGAAAGGCTATAGCTTATAACATCAGCTAATTATTACATTCAAATTTTCTTTTAGACACAAGACCATGACCATTTAGTTTATGTGTTTAGTTTTTAGTTTTGGCCTTAGGCCCTTCCTTTCTCCAAAAAAACAAAAAGACCATGATCATTTTTATTTAAATTTCTTTGTTGATGATTAGGTCAACTCTGTCCTATTTAATTTCACAAACATTAAGATAAGTTTAAATTTAAAATTTGGTTCCATTAATATTTAGGAATCATGTAAAATACCATGTCAAATTCCTTAAGTAGAAATTGAATACATATGAGTCACTAGACTAGCTACAAAAATTAGACAATCAAATAGTTACAAAAAAATATTATTATATTATATTAAAAATGAATAAAGCTGTGTAAAATTTTGATGACTTAAATAAACTAGAGAAAAAACTTCTTTAACTTACTCTTTTTTCTACAATTTTAGCAACTCGACAGCAAAAACTATACTTTATTACTATTGGCGTAGTTTCACTGGATTTGTGGTGAAGCTAACAGAAAAAGAAGCTGATAGAATGGCAGGTATGTTTTAGAAGCTAATTTTTTATTGAAAAACTGCTTAGCATTTTTTTAAATATTTATAAAGTGGTTAACTATAAATTATTGTAATGTAGGACTTGTTGGAGTTGTTTCTGTTTTTCCTGATGAGAAGAGACAACTCCTCACAACAAGATCATGGGATTTTATCGGCTTTACACAGCAGGTGGGAAGACAAAATTATGAAAGCGACGTTATAGTTGGAGTGATTGATTCTGGAATTTGGCCAGAATCGAAAAGCTTCGATGATAAAGGGTTCAGTCCACCACCTGCCAAATGGAAGGGTTCATGCCAAGCTTCAAATTTTACATGCAATAAGTAATATTCTCTAACTTTTATATTACTCTTTTTCTCTAAAGTTACAATATATTTTAGTCACTACTATAAATGAATGATGGCTGTTGGATGCATATATAATGTCCTCTATTTAGTAACATCATAAAAATTGATTTAAAATAATACTCATACTTTAATCCACTTGATTTTTATGCTACATCTCATATTGCAATTTTTGGTATTGTTCATTACATGAAACTGACATTCACATAATTTATAATAGAACACTTAATTACATAGAGATTAGAGAGGGACAAACAATTGTAAATAAGTGTGTTAATATAAGTATATATGTTTTTCAGTAAGTTAATTGGAGCAAAGTTTTATCCACCACTCCATAATGCACTAAGCCCAAAAGATATCGAATCTCCAAGAGATTCACGAGGTCATGATACGCATATAGCGTCAACGGTGGTTGGGAATTCTGTTAGTATGGCAAGTATGTTAGGTCTTGCACAAGGAACCGCTAGAGGAGGAGTTCCATCAGCACGCCTTGCCGTATACAAAGTGTGTTGGTTTGCTGGGTGCAATGAAGCGGGTATTCTTGCCGCATTTGAGGATGCAATTAAAGATGGAGTTGATATATTATCTGTATCACTTGGTGGAAAAGATTCACCAAATAATATATATTTTAAAGATGCATTGTCAATCGGATCTTTTCATGCCATGAAGCATGGTGTGCTGACAGTATTTGCAGCCGGAAACACAGGTCCATATCCTAAATCTCTACAAAATTATCAACCTTGGGCAATTGTTGTTGGTGCTAACACGTTGGATAGGAAATTTATTACCAAGGTCAAAACAGGAGACAATAGAACTTTCAAGGTACATTTTATTAGTTTTTTTCTTTTCATATGCTTTCCTACGTCAAAATATTAAGACACAAATTTGTTTCATTTTTTGAATTCAATATAAGTTTATTCAGTTTGTAAATTATAATTTTTTATATATTTAATAATAACATCCATATATCGAATTACTGTTTAGGGTATTTCTGTGAACACATTTGACCTTCACGAAAATCTTTATCCAATAATCTATGGTGGGATGCACCAAATAAAGAAGCAGGCTTCCATCAAAACTCATCAAGGTAATAAGCATTCATATCTTTAAAAATATCTCGATAAAATACTATTATTATTGAAAATAATGAAAGGAATTTTATTTTGAATCCCTATAATTTATTATGTACTATTCAATTTTAGTGTTATTAAAATTATTAAATTGTATTGCTTACATTTAAAAATAAGTTATGTCCCCTCCAAAGACAAAATATATTTTAGTTTTTTCTCAAGTACTACAAAATGACAATATCTTTGATAGGAATGAAATAAAATCTCATAATTTTATAAGAAAAAGCAACATAATGGCATTTTGAAAATCAGTCACTCGTTAATAAAATTAATTTTAATTGTAGGAATTGTTTACACAATTCTTTGGATGAGAAGCTAGTAAAAGGAAAAATCATTCTATGTGAAGGAGAGCATGGAATCTCAGAAGCCTTAAGGGTAGGTGCTGTTGGTGTCATGATGCAAGGGCAAGCTTCTATGGATATCTCTTTTCCTTTGCCAGCTTGTTATCTTCAATTAAAAGATGCTGCAGAAATACTTACATACATCCGTTCTACAAGGTATAAGTGAAAGTTTAATATACACTAACAACAATTTTAAAAACCACTTATATAAAATTTAAGATATTTTTTATTTTACAGTTTTCCGACTGCAGCCATCTTAAAGAGCACTGAGGTCAAAGATAGTATGGCACCTGTTGTCGCCTCTTTTTCATCAAGGGGTCCAAACAAAGCTGCACCCGAAGTTTTGAAGGTTCTTTTCTCTGATAGAGAATATATTAAATGTAATTCTATCATTTTACAATAATTGTCATTAACTTTTTTTTTCTTTTTTTGATATTGTAGCCTGACTTAATTGCTCCTGGAGTTGCCATCATGGCTAGTTGGTCTCTAGTTTCTCCAATTTCTGATATTTTTGGTGAGACCAAAAAATTGATGTTCAACATTATATCAGGAACATCAATGGCATGCCCTCATGTATCTGGAGCAGCAGCATACGTAAAATCATTCCATCACACATGGTCACCCGCTGCTATTCGGTCCGCTCTTATGACAACAGGTATTAGAAATAAATAAAGTCATATATCATACAATAATACAATAATAGGGTGCATAATTAAACCTATACTTTATAGTTAACAATAAAATGCATATGAAGGAGCAGATGAGAAGGTTTATGCAAGGTGGTGAAAATCAAAATGTTCCTGATACACAGCCGGATAATGACAAAATTGATGACTTTGATCTTGATAATTATCCGGGTGAAGATGCCCCGTGAAAACATTTTATTTATTTTGTTTTTAAATTTACATTTATGTAAGATATTTATTTTTATCATTTTAAATTATTAAATTATATAACATTTTATTATATGAGTTTATGTTATAAAATTTTATTATTCGAATATATAATAAAATAATATTATTATAATAATTTTAATATATAAATTTTATTATATACATTTTATTATATAAATTTTATTATATAAATTTTATTATTTAAATTTTATTATATAATTTTTATTATATAATTTTTATAATAAATTTTTTATTATTTAAATTTGATTATATAAATTAATTAATATAAAAAAATAATTACTAAATAATTTTTTTAAAAACAAAAACGTCACCTGTAGCGACGTGAGAATCATGTCACAAATTTGTGAGATGTAAACCACGTCGCTAATAAAGCTGCTATTTGTCTTTCCCTATACAAAGCATTTGCGACGTGAATACCACGTCACAACTTTGTGATGGAAGCACGCCGCAACAAGGTTGCCACTTGTTCCCCAATGACATAACTCACCACGTCACGATTTTTTTGTGACGTTTTTGATGTTTGCCACGTTATTTTCACATGGCAAATGGGCTTCTTTTTTGTAGTGGGGTTCTCAAAACCTGAGTGCACAAGAAACCGGAAAATACCGGCAAAAAACAAAAATAAAAACCAATAAAATATCTATAGGAATAACAAAGGATCTTTATTGAACTCGTAGAGATTACATTTGGAGCATGTAATTTCGCCATTGAAGGACCACCTCAAACTATAATTTTAATGTTCCACACCATATTGTTAAGGTTCCAAACCTCATTCCAGAAGCATAATCCATTCTTAGATAACCAAATAACCCACATAGAAGCGAGCCAAAAAATTCCTAAGTTGCCCTCTTTAACCTTCTTTACACGGCAAAATGAATACCAACTCATAAAATACGGAAGACACTCCTCTTCTTCCTAAACTATCATATTAATTGACACCATTAATCCATACACTATTTTTTTAATAGTAAAGCATAAACCGTATATTACTATAGATAGAAAGAAAAGTTATTGAAAATACAAAAGGACTAGAGAGTATCGAAGTGCTCAAGAGCAACAAATCGCCTAAGCATTTAACGAACCAAAGACCTATGGTTAAGTTAGAAGAGACTCACTCCATCCCATCTATGTGCTGGGTCATGACCTAGAATTTGAAACAACTCAAACACCTAAGCATGACAAATAAATCAAACCGATCGCCCCCGCACCGAAATTAGCAAGGAAAACTCAATATAACCGGAGGCGGGTGCGGGTGATGCTAGCACCCGCTCCGCACCCGCCTACTAAATTTAATTTATTTTTAATAATTTTATTACTCATTTAAACTTTTTAATGTTACAATATCATGTTTATTAGAATTATTATATATTTTTTTTATGAAAATACAATTTAAATAAAAATATTAAAAAAATTCGTCACTATTAGAAAAATCGCTTTTAGTGACCGAAAAAGCTCCAAAGTCGGTCACTATAACATTTTGTGACGGATTAAACGACAATCAATTTTTAGTTAAAAAA
Source organism: Vicia sativa (assembly GCA_021764765.1). Lineage (NCBI taxonomy): Eukaryota > Viridiplantae > Streptophyta > Magnoliopsida > Fabales > Fabaceae > Vicia > Vicia sativa. The sequence continues at coordinate 178,276,529 of CM038795.1, forward strand.
GTGTTAGCCGCTCACCTTTTGTGACGAATTTCGTGATCGGATTTGTGATCGATTTAACCATTGATTTTAGTGATCGAAATTTTAACAAATTTCTTTTGAAAAAATAAAATTAAAATTATTGCTAGCAAAATTAATGAACGACTTAGCCATCGATTTTTGTGACTGAATTACAAAAACTTTATTTTGAAAAATAAAATAAAAATTGTTGCAAGAAAGTATCAAACTCTTAACCTTTCCTTACAACATGCATAACGGTACCACACAAATATCTATCTCTCTATATATATATATATATATATATATATATATATATATATATATATATATATATATATATATATATATATATATATATATATATATATATATATATAAAATATTTTAGAGTTTAATTGAATATACATATACTAAGTAATATTTTATTTAATTGATTTAATTATATAAATTAAATTTTATTATACAATTTCATTATTACAACTATAAAAAAAAATTGCATTATTTTTGTTTAAGTATATATGCTTTATTTGTTAAAAATTAATAAAAAGAAAATTTAATCATGAAAAACTTTTGCAACAGTCATTAAATCGGTCTCAAAATTTTATTCAGTAATTCGGTCACTAAATTTTATATAAATTTTTTATAGAGACACAAAATTTCAGTCACTAAATCAATGGCCAAATACATCTTTGCACTACTCTCTCTATATATGATCAAAAGCATAACTTTATCACAAAAATGCTTCAACATATTTTATCAAAGATGTTGCAATACCTTTTCTTCTTCATGCTTTTGTTCGGAGTTTCTACTGGCTATGGTTTTTTTTATCATTTCCACTCAATCCTTTCATTTCTGTTTTAAGTGTCACTTTTAAATTCCTTCGCTAATTATTACTACTTGTCTCTGTATTTCACTAACAATTAGCGCCATTAACTCATCAAAATGAAAGTACAATAATACAAACAAATTAGCATAGCTGTATGCATTAGGTGCAGAAGAGTTTCTATTTTACATTACACTTTCATACATATTGCTTTTTGCATGGTTTCTATGTTTGGTTGGTGACTCACATATTCAAAAATGGATACAATAAGAGTTGTTTTGTAGTGAATTTCAATATATATGATACAAAGAAAAAAGAGTGGTTTTGATATTCATTCATTGTTAAGAATTTTAAAATAATAAAAATAACATACAATTTTAGATATGTTTTTTATTTTGCTATACTATTAGTGACTTACGTATACTTAAATAAACAAATATGTTACATAAAATATCTCCACAATTAAATAAAAAAATTATAACAATTAAAATTTAATAAAATGATTTTTTTATTTTAAATGTTTTAAAATTTTATTATCCATTAAATATCAAAGTAAAAATACTTATATTTTTTCATAAAAATCTATTTAAATCAAGTTTTCTTTTAATTTTTTTAATATCCCTATATATCTTACATTCTTTCTCTATTAATTAACACCAATAGTCCATACTATATATTTTTTTTTAATAGTAAAGCATGAACCGTATGTTGTTCTAGCAAAGAGAACGAATCCAAGACCTTTGGTTAAGTTAGAAGAGACCCACTCCATCTCATTCAAGTGCTCTTGGGTCATGACCTAGACTTTGAAACAACTCAAACACCCCTAAAATCAAATATGGTAGAGATCCAACCCTCACCAACCACCTAAAAAACTCTAGGTCAGAAACTTCACCTTCCCGCGCACGCCGCACAACATGCATTACCAATACCAAACAAAATTTGACAAATTAGGCGATTTTTCTTAGTCGGAAACCTATTCTGAAGCAACTTCCACGAGAAGACTACTACTTTAGAAGGCGTCTAGCTCTTTAAAACTCTAGAAAGCTTTCACAACACCCTAGTCATATATGGTTTTCAAACCTAAGGATCTTCCCTACCATACCTAATCAATCCCAAAATTAGGTCAAATAAAACCTCAAAAAGCTCCCCTCCCAAATCAGAAAAGTTTGTTTCCACATAAAACTTACAACTAAAACACCCTATCCCAATAACCCAAATAACCCACCATTGAAAACTTTTATTAAGAGATAAGAAAAATACTTTCAAACGAGACACACAAAGGGGTTGTCCTACCCAAACATCATGTCAAAACTCGGTCTTCCGACCTTCCCGAACCAACTTAACACAAGATGAGGAAAACCTGTCAATATCTTGATCAAGTAGGGACTCAAGGAGAGAAACTCCTCTCCACCAATGAGACACCCTCATAAGGGATTTTTCCTAACATCATCACACGCAATTACTGCAACATCATCACCAAAACATAATATCAATCAACTATCATGAACATCACTAATAGCATAAACATGCAAGCACTTACTCATCAATTAGTAATGCTATCACCAACATACACATATAGTCATCATTATACACACACACATCATTACAAAACCACACAACATTGCCTACCTGTTCGCGTTAAAAGGTGACGCGCCTGAGGATGCGAACGTGAGTTCGGATCTTCTGGTACGCAACGATTTAAATCTTTTGATTTGTTTATAAAGATGCCGCGAGCATCAAGCTTTATTATTTTCAACACAAGAAAGATGATTTAATGATTATGAAAAAGGGGAAAGCTGAAAGATGATTTAAGATATTTTTATTTTACTTTCGATCGCGACCATCTTAAAGCGAGGTCAAAGATAGTATGGCACCGTTGTCGCTTTTTCATCAAGGGGTCCAAACAAAGCTGCACCAAGTTTTGAAGGTTCTTTTCTCCGATAGAGAATATATTAAATGTAATTCTATCATTTTACAATAATTGTCATTAACTTTTTTTTCTTTTTTGATATTGTAGCGACTTAATTGCTCCCGAGTTGCCATCATGGCTAGTTGGTCTCTAGTTTCTCCAATTTCGATATTTTTGGTGAGACCAAAAATTGATGTTCAACATTATATCAGAACATCAATGGCATGCCCTCATGTATCCGGAGCAGCAGATACGTAAAATCATTCCATCACACATGGTCACCCGCTATTCGGTCCGCTCTTATGACAGTATTAGAAATAAATAAAGTCATATATCATACAATAATACAATAATAGGGTGCATAATTAAACCTATACTTTATAGTTAACAATAAAATGCATATGAAGGAGCGATGAGAAGGTTTATGCAAGGTGGTGAAAATCAAAATGTTCGATACACAGGATAATGACAAAATTGATGACTTTGATCTTGATAATTATCCGGTGAAGATGCCCGTGAAAACATTTTATTTATTTTGTTTTAAATTTACATTTATGTAAGATATTTATTTTTATCATTTTAAATTATTAAATTATATAACATTTTATTATATGAGTTTATGTTATAAAATTTTATTATTCAATATATAATAAAATAATATTATTATAATAATTTTAATATATAAATTTTATTATATACATTTTATTATATAAATTTTATTATATAAATTTTATTATTTAAATTTTATTATATAATTTTATTATATAATTTTATAATAAATTTTTATTATTTAAATTTGATTATATAAATTAATTAATATAAAAAATAATTACTAAATAATTTTTTAAAACAAAACGTCAGTAGCGACGTGAGAATCATGTCACAAATTTGTGAGATGTAAACCACGCCGCTAATAAAGTCGCTATTTGTCTTTCCCTATACAAAGCATTTGCGACGTGAATACCACGTCACAACTTTGTGACGGAAGCACGCCGCAACAAGGTTGCCACTTGTTCCCAAATGACATAACTCACCACGTCGCTGATTTTTGTGACGTGTTTTTGATGTTTGCCACGTTATTTTCACATGGCAAATGGGCTTCTTTTTTGTAGTGGGGTTCTCAAAACCTGAGTGCACAAGAAACCGGAAAATACCGGCAAAAAACAAAAATAAAAACCAATAAAATATCTATAGGAATAACAAAGGATCTTTATTGAACTCGTAGAGATTACATTTGGAGCATGTAATTTCGCCATTGAAGGACCACCTCCAAACTATAATTTTAATGTTCCACACCATATTGTTAAGGTTCCAAACCTCATTCCAGAAGCATAATCCATTCTTAGATAACCAAATACCCCACATAGAAGCGAGCCAAAAAATTCCTAAGTTGCCCTCTTTAACCTTCTTTACACGGCAAAATGAATACCAACTCATAAAATACGGAAGACACTCCTCTTCTTCCTAAACTATCATATTAATTGACACCATTAATCCATACACTATTTTTTTAATAGTAAAGCATAAACCGTATGTTACTATAGATAGAAAGAAAAGTTATTGAAAATACAAAAGGACTAGAGAGTATCAGAAGTGCTCAAGAGCAACAAATCAGTCTAAGCATTTAACGAACCAAAGACCTATGGTTAAGTTAGAAGAGACTCACTCCATCCCATCTATGTGCTCTTGGGTCATGACCTAGAATTTGAAACAACTCAAACACCTAAGCATGACAAATAAATCAAACCGATCGACCGAAATTAGCAAGGAAAACTCAATATAACGGAGGCGGGGCGGGTGATGCTAGCACCCGCACCCGCCTACTAAATTTAATTTATTTTTAATAATTTTATTACTCATTTAAACTTTTAATGTTACAATATCATGTTTATTAGAATTATTATATATTTTTTATGAAAATACAATTTAAATAAAAATATTAAAAAATTTGTCACTATTAGAAAATCGCTTTTAGTGACCGAAAAGCTCCAAAGTCGGTCACTATAACATTTTGTGACGGATTAAACGACAATCAATTTTAGTTAAAAAGTGTTAGCCGCTCACCTTTTGTGACGAATTTCGTGATCGGATTTGTGATCGATTTAACCATTGATTTTAGTGATCGAAATTTTAACAAATTTCTTTTGAAAAATAAAATTAAAATTATTGCTAGCAAAATTAATGAACGACTTAGCCATCGATTTTTGTGACTGAATTACAAAAACTTTATTTTGAAAAATAAAATAAAAATTGTTGCAAGAAAGTATCAAACTCTTAACCTTTCCTTACAACATGCATAACGGTACCACACAAATATCTATCTCTCTCATATATATATATATATATATATATATATATATATATATATATATATATATATATATATATATATATATATATATATATATATATATATATATATATATATATATATATATATATAAATATTTTAGAGTTTAATTGAATATACATATACTAAGTAATATTTTATTTAATTGATTTAATTATATAAATTAAATTTTATTATACAATTTCATTATTACAACTATAAAAAAATTGCATTATTTTTTGTTTAAGTATATATGCTTTATTTGTTAAAAATTAATAAAAGAAAATTTAATCATGAAAAACTTTTGCAATCATTAAATCGGTCTCAAAATTTTATTCAAGAATTCGGTCACTAAATTTTATATAAATTTTTATAGAGACACAAAATTTCAGTCACTAAATCAATGGCCAAATACATCTTTGCACTCTCTATATATGATCAAAAGCATAACTTTATCACAAAATGCTTCAACATATTTTATCAAAGATGTTGCAATACCTTTTCTTCTTCATGCTTTTGTTCGAGTTTCTACGGCTATGGTTTTTTATCATTTCCACTCAATCCTTTCATTTCTGTTTTAAGTGTCACTTTTAAATTCCTTCGCTAATTATTACTACTTGTCTCTGTATTTCACTAACAATTAGCGCCATTAACTCATCAAAATGAAAGTACAATAATACAAACAAATTAGCATAGCTGTATGCATTAGGGTGTGAAGAGTTTCTATTTTACATTACACTTTCATACATATTGCTTTTTGCATGGTTTCTATGTTTGGTTGGTGACTCACATATTCAAAAATGGATACAATAAGAGTTGTTTTGTAGTGAATTTCAATATATATGATACAAAGAAAAAAGAGTGGTTTTGATATTCATTCATTGTTAAGAATTTTAAAATAATAAAAATAACATACAATTTTAGATATGTTTTTATTTTGCTATACTATTAGTGACTTACGTATACTTAAATAAACAAATATGTTACATAAAATATCTCCACAATTAAATAAAAAATTATAACAATTAAAATTTAATAAAATGATTTTTTATTTTAAATGTTTTAAAATTTTATTATCCATTAAATATCAAAGTAAAAATACTTATATTTTTCATAAAAATCTATTTAAATCAAGTTTTCTTTTAATTTTTAATATCCCTATATATCTTACATTCTTTCTCTATTAATTAACACCAATAGTCCATACTATATTTTTTTTTAATAGTAAAGCATGAACCGTATGTTGTTCTAGCAAAGAGAACGAATCCAAGACCTTTGGTTAAGTTAGAAGAGACCCACTCCATCTCATTCAAGTGCTCTTGGGTCATGACCTAGACTTTGAAACAACTCAAACACCCCTAAAATCAAATATGGTAGAGATCCAACCTCACCAACCACCTAAAAACTCTAGGTCGAAACTTCACCTTCCCAGACGCCACAACATGCATTACCAATACCAAACAAAATTTGACAAATTAGGCGATTTTTCTTAGTCGGAAACCTATTCTGTGAAGCAACTTCCACGAGAAGACTACTACTTTAGAAGGCGTCTAGCTCTTTAAAACTCTAGAAAGCTTTCACAACACCCTAGTCATATATGGTTTTCAAACCTAAGGATCTTCCCTACCATACCTAATCAATCCCAAAATTAGGTCAAATAAAACCTCAAAAAGCTCCCCTCCCAAATCAGAAAAGTTTGTTTCCACATAAAACTTACAACTAAAACACCCTATCCCAATAACCCAAATAACCCACCATTGAAAACTTTTATTAAGAGATAAGAAAAATACTTTCAAACGAGACACACAAAGGGGTTGTCCTACCCAAACATCATGTCAAAACTCGGTCTTCCGACCTTCCCGAACCAACTTAACACAAGATGAGGAAAACCTGTCAATATCTTGATCAAGTAGGGACTCAAGGAGAGAAACTCCTCTCCACCAATGAGACACCCTCATAAGGGATTTTTCCTAACATCATCACACGCAATTACTGCAACATCATCACCAAAACATAATATCAATCAACTATCATGAACATCACTAATAGCATAAACATGCAAGCACTTACTCATCAATTAGTAATGCTATCACCAACATACACATATAGTCATCATTATACACACACACATCATTACAAAACCACACAACATTGCCTACCTGTTCGCGTTAAAAGGTGACGCGCCTGAGGATGCGAACGTGAGTTCGGATCTTCTGGTACGCAACGATTTAAATCTTTTGATTTGTTTATAAAGATGCCGCGAGCATCAAGCTTTATTATTTTCAACACAAGAAAGATGATTTAATGATTATGAAAAAGGGGAAAGCTGAAAGATGATTTAAGATATTTTTTATTTTACAGTTTTCCGACTGCAGCCATCTTAAAGAGCACTGAGGTCAAAGATAGTATGGCACCTGTTGTCGCCTCTTTTTCATCAAGGGGTCCAAACAAAGCTGCACCCGAAGTTTTGAAGGTTCTTTTCTCTGATAGAGAATATATTAAATGTAATTCTATCATTTTACAATAATTGTCATTAACTTTTTTTTTCTTTTTTTGATATTGTAGCCTGACTTAATTGCTCCTGGAGTTGCCATCATGGCTAGTTGGTCTCTAGTTTCTCCAATTTCTGATATTTTTGGTGAGACCAAAAAATTGATGTTCAACATTATATCAGGAACATCAATGGCATGCCCTCATGTATCTGGAGCAGCAGCATACGTAAAATCATTCCATCACACATGGTCACCCGCTGCTATTCGGTCCGCTCTTATGACAACAGGTATTAGAAATAAATAAAGTCATATATCATACAATAATACAATAATAGGGTGCATAATTAAACCTATACTTTATAGTTAACAATAAAATGCATATGAAGGAGCAGATGAGAAGGTTTATGCAAGGTGGTGAAAATCAAAATGTTCCTGATACACAGCCGGATAATGACAAAATTGATGACTTTGATCTTGATAATTATCCGGGTGAAGATGCCCCGTGAAAACATTTTATTTATTTTGTTTTTAAATTTACATTTATGTAAGATATTTATTTTTATCATTTTAAATTATTAAATTATATAACATTTTATTATATGAGTTTATGTTATAAAATTTTATTATTCGAATATATAATAAAATAATATTATTATAATAATTTTAATATATAAATTTTATTATATACATTTTATTATATAAATTTTATTATATAAATTTTATTATTTAAATTTTATTATATAATTTTTATTATATAATTTTTATAATAAATTTTTTATTATTTAAATTTGATTATATAAATTAATTAATATAAAAAAATAATTACTAAATAATTTTTTAAAAAACAAAAACGTCACCTGTAGCGACGTGAGAATCATGTCACAAATTTGTGAGATGTAAACCACGTCGCTAATAAAGGTGCTATTTGTCTTTCCCTATGCAAAGCATTTGCGACGTGAATACCACGTCACAACTTTGTGACGTGGGAAGCACGCCGCAACAAGGTTGCCACTTGTTCCCCAGCGACATAACTCACCACGTCGCTGATTTTTTTTGTGACGTGTTTTTGATGTTTGCCACGTTATTTTTACATGGCAAATGGGCTTCTTTTTTGTAGTGGGGTTCTCAAAACCCGAGTGCACAAGAAACCGGAAAATACCGGCAAGAAACAAAAATAAAAACCAATAAAATCTCTATAGGAATAACAAAGGATCTTTATTGAACTCGTAGAGATTACATTTGGAGCATGTAATTTCGCCATTGAAGGACCACCTCCAAACTATAATTTTAATGTTCCACACCATATTGTTAAGGTTCCAAACCTCATTCCAGAAGCATAATCCATTCTTAGATAACCAAATAACCCACATAGAAGCGAGCCAAAAAATTCCTAAGTTGCCCTCTTTAACCTTCTTTACACGGCAAAATGAATACCAACTCATAAAATACGGAAGACACTCCTCTTCTTCCTAAACTATCCTAGTAATTGACACCATTAATCCATACACTATTTTTTTAATAGTAAAGCATAAACCGTATGTTACTATAGATAGAAAGAAAAGTTATTGAAAATACAAAAGGACTAGAGAGTATCAGAAGTGCTCAAGAGCAACAAATCAGTCTAAGCATTTAACGAACCAAAGACCTATGGTTAAGTTAGAAGAGACTCACTCCATCCCATCTATGTGCTCTTGGGTCATGACCTAGAATTTGAAATAACTCAAACACCTAAGCATGACAAATAAATCCAACCGATCGCCCCCGCACCGAAATTAGCAAGGAAAACTCAATATAACCGGAGGCGGGTGCGGGTGATGCTAGCACCCGCTCCGCACCCGCCTACTAAATTTAATTTATTTTTAATAATTTTATTACTCATTTAAACTTTTAATGTTACAATATCATGTTTATTAGAATTATTATATTTTTTTATGAAAATACAATTTAAATAAAATATTAAAAAATTCGTCACTATTAGAAAATCGCTTTTAGTGACCGAAAAGCTCCAAAGTCGGTCACTATAACATTTTGTGACGGATTAAACGACAATCAATTTTTAGTTAAAAAAGTGTTAGCCGCTCACCTTTTGTGACGAATTTCGTGATCGGATTTGTGATCGATTTAACCATTGATTTTAGTGATCGAAATTTTAACAAATTTCTTTTGAAAAAATAAAATTAAAATTATTGCTAGCAAAATTAATGAACGACTTAGCCATCGATTTTTGTGACTCGAATTACAAAAACTTTATTTTGAAAAAATAAAATAAAAATTGTTGCAAGAAAGTATCAAACTCTTAACCTTTCCTTACAACATGCATAACGGTACCACACAAATATCTATCTCTCACATATATATATATATATATATATATATATATATATATATATATATATATATATATATATATATATATATATATATATATATATATATATATATATATATATATATATATATATATATATATATATATATATATATATATATATATATATATATATATATATATATATAATATTTTAGAGTTTAATTGAATATACATATACTAAGTAATATTTTATTTAATTGATTTAATTATATAAATTAAATTTTATTATACAATTTCATTATTACAACTATAAAAAAATTGCATTATTTTTGTTTAAGTATATATGCTTTATTTGTTAAAAATTAATAAAAGAAAATTTAATCATGAAAAACTTTTGCAATATCATTAAATCGGTCTCAAAATTTTATTCAAGAATTCGGTCACTAAATTTTATATAAATTTTTTATAGAGACACAAAATTTCAGTCACTAAATCAATGGCCAAATACATCTTTGCACTACTCTCTCTATATATGATCAAAAGCATAACTTTATCACAAAAATGCTTCAACATATTTTATCAAAGATGTTGCAATACCTTTTCTTCTTCATGCTTTTGTTCGGAGTTTCTACTGGCTATGGTTTTTTTTATCATTTCCACTCAATCCTTTCATTTCTGTTTTAAGTGTCACTTTTAAATTCCTTCGCTAATTATTACTACTTGTCTCTGTATTTCACTAACAATTAGCGCCATTAACTCATCAAAATGAAAGTACAATAATACAAACAAATTAGCATAGCTGTATGCATTAGGGTGCAGAAGAGTTTCTATTTTACATTACACTTTCATACATATTGCTTTTTGCATGGTTTCTATGTTTGGTTGGTGACTCACATATTCAAAAATGGATACAATAAGAGTTGTTTTGTAGTGAATTTCAATATATATGATACAAAGAAAAAAGAGTGGTTTTGATATTCATTCATTGTTAAGAATTTTAAAATAATAAAAATAACATACAATTTTAGATATGTTTTTTATTTTGCTATACTATTAGTGACTTACGTATACTTAAATAAACAAATATGTTACATAAAATATCTCCACAATTAAATAAAAAAATTATAACAATTAAAATTTAATAAAATGATTTTTTTATTTTAAATGTTTTAAAAATTTTATTATCCATTAAATATCAAAGTAAAAATACTTATATTTTTTCATAAAAATCTATTTAAATCAAGTTTTCTTTTAATTTTTTTAATATCCCTATATATCTTACATTCTTTCTCTATTAATTAACACCAATAGTCCATACTATTTTTTTTTTTTAATAGTAAAGCATGAACCGTATGTTGTTCTAGCAAAGAGAACGAATCCAAGACCTTTGGTTAAGTTAGAAGAGACCCACTCCATCTCATTCAAGTGCTCTTGGGTCATGACCTAGACTTTGAAACAACTCAAACACCCCTAAAATCAAATATGGTAGAGATCCAACCCTCACCAACCACCTAAAAAACTCTAGGTCAGAAACTTCACCTTCCCGCGCACGCCGCACAACATGCATTACCAATACCAAACAAAATTTGACAAATTAGGCGATTTTTCTTAGTCGGAAACCTATTCTGAAGCAACTTCCACGAGAAGACTACTACTTTAGAAGGCGTCTAGCTCTTTAAAACTCTAGAAAGCTTTCACAACACCCTAGTCATATATGGTTTTCAAACCTAAGAATCTTCCCTACCATACCTAACCAATCCCAAAATTAGGTCAAATAAACACTCAAAAAGCTCCCCTCCCAAATCAGAAAAGTTTGTTTCCACATAAAACTTCAAACTAAAACACCCTATCCCAATAACCCAAATAACCCACCATCGAAAACGTTTATTAAGAGATAAGAAAAATACTTTCAAACGAGACACACAAAGGGGTTGTCCTACCCAAACATCATGTCAAAACTTGGTCTTTCGACCTTCCCGAACCAACTTAACACAAGATGAGGAAAACCTGTCAATCTCTTGATCAAGTAGGGACTCAAGGAGAGAAACTCCTCTCCACCAATGAGACACCCTCATAAGGCATTTTTCCCAACATCATCACACGCAATTACTGCAACATCATCACCAAAACATGATATCAATCAACTATAATGAACATCACTAATAGCATAAACATGCAAGCACTTACTCATCAATTAGTAATGCTATCACCAACATACACATATAGTCATTATACACACACACATCATTACAAAACCACACAACATTGCCTACCTGTTAAAGGTGACGCTCGAGGATGCGACGTGAGTTCGGATCTTCCGCACGCAACGATTTAAATCTTTTGATTTGTTTATAAAGATGAGCATCAAGCTTTATTATTTTCAACACAAGAAAGATGATTTAATGATTATGAAAAGGGAAAGCTGAAAGATGATTTAAGATATTTTTATTTTACGCTTTTCCGATCGACCATCTTAAAGAGCACGAGGTCAAAGATAGTATGGCACCGTTGTCGCCTCTTTTTCATCAAGGGGTCCAAACAAAGCTGCACCAAGTTTTGAAGGTTCTTTTCTCTCGATAGAGAATATATTAAATGTAATTCTATCATTTTACAATAATTGTCATTAACTTTTTTTTCTTTTTTGATATTGTAGCCCGACTTAATTGCTCCGGAGTTGCCATCATGGCTAGTTGGTCTCTAGTTTCTCCAATTTCGATATTTTGGTGAGACCAAAAATTGATGTTCAACATTATATCGGAACATCAATGGCATGCCCTCATGTATCCGGAGCAGATACGTAAAATCATTCCATCACACATGGTCACCCCGCTATTCGGTCCGCTCTTATGACAATGTATTAGAAATAAATAAAGTCATATATCATACAATAATACAATAATAGGGTGCATAATTAAACCTATACTTTATAGTTAACAATAAAATGCATATGAAGGAGGATGAGAAGGTTTATGCAAGGTGGTGAAAATCAAAATGTTCCGATACAGTAGGATAATGACAAAATTGATGACTTTGATCTTGATAATTATCCGGTGAAGATGCCCGTGAAAACATTTTATTTATTTTGTTTTTAAATTTACATTTATGTAAGATATTTATTTTATCATTTTAAATTATTAAATTATATAACATTTTATTATATGAGTTTATGTTATAAAATTTTATTATTCGAATATATAATAAAATAATATTATTATAATAATTTTAATATATAAATTTTATTATATACATTTTATTATATAAATTTTATTATATAAATTTTATTATTTAAATTTTATTATATAATTTTATTATATAATTTTATAATAAATTTTTATTATTTAAATTTGATTATATAAATTAATTAATATAAAAAATAATTACTAAATAATTTTTTAAAACAAAAACGTCACCTGTAGCGACGTGAGAATCATGTCACAAATTTGTGAGATGTAAACCACGTCGCTAATAAAGCTGCTATTTGTCTTTCCCTATACAAAGCATTTGCGACGTGAATACCACGTCACAACTTTGTGACGTGGGAAGCACGCCGCAACAAGGTTGCCACTTGTTCCCAAATGACATAACTCACCACGTCGATTTTTTTGTGACGTGTTTTGATGTTTGCCACGTTATTTTCACATGGCAAATGGGCTTCTTTTTTGTAGTGGGGTTCTCAAAACCTGAGTGCACAAGAAACCGGAAAATACCGCCAAAAAACAAAAATAAAAACCAATAAAATATCTATAGGAATAACAAAGGATCTTTATTGAACTCAGAGATTACATTTGGAGCATGTAATTTCGCCATTGAAGGACCACCTCAAACTATAATTTTAATGTTCCACACCATATTGTTAAGGTTCCAAACCTCATTCCAAGCATAATCCATTCTTAGATAACCAAATACCCCACATAGAAGCGAGCCAAAAATTCCTAAGTTGCCTCTTTAACCTTCTTTACGGCAAAATGAATACCAACTCATAAAATACGGAAGACACTCCTCTTCTTCCTAAACTATCATATTAATTGACACCATTAATCCATACACTATTTTTTAATAGTAAAGCATAAACCGTATGTTACTATAGATAGAAAGAAAAGTTATTGAAAATACAAAAGGACTAGAGAGTATCGAAGTGCTCAAGAGCAACAAATCTAAGCATTTAACGAACCAAAGACCTATGGTTAAGTTAGAAGAGACTCACTCCATCCCATCTATGTGCTCTTGGGTCATGACCTAGAATTTGAAATAACTCAAACACCTAAGCATGACAAATAAATCCAACCGATCGCCCACCGAAATTAGCAAGGAAAACTCAATATAACGGTGCGGGTGATGCTAGCACCCGCTCCGCACCCGCCTACTAAATTTAATTTATTTTTAATAATTTTATTACTCATTTAAACTTTTTAATGTTACAATATCATGTTTATTAGAATTATTATATTTTTTTTTATGAAAATACAATTTAAATAAAATATTAAAAAATTCGTCACTATTAGAAAAATCGCTTTTAGTGACCAAAAGCACCAAAGTCGGTCACTATAACATTTTGTGACGGATTAAACGACAATCAATTTTAGTTAAAAAGTGTTAGCCGCCACCTTTTGTGACGAATTTCGTGATCGGATTTGTGATCGATTTAACCATTGATTTTAGTGATCGAAATTTTAACAAATTTCTTTTGAAAAATAAAATTAAAATTATTGCTAGCAAAATTAATGAACGACTTAGCCATCGATTTTTGTGACTCGAATTACAAAAACTTTATTTTGAAAAATAAAATAAAAATTGTTGCAAGAAAGTATCAAACTCTTAACCTTTCCTTACAACATGCATAACGGTACCACACAAATATCTATCTCTCTCTCACACATATATATATATATATATATATATATATATATATATATATATATATATATATATATATATATATATATATATATATATATATATATATATATATATATATATATATATATATATATATATAATATTTTAGAGTTTAATTGAATATACATATACTAAGTAATATTTTATTTAATTGATTTAATTATATAAATTAAATTTTATTATACAATTTCATTATTACAACTATAAAAAAAATTGCATTATTTTTGTTTAAGTATATATGCTTTATTTGTTAAAAATTAATAAAAGAAAATTTAATCATGAAAAACTTTTGATCATTAAATCGGTCTCAAAATTTTATTCAAGAATTCGGTCACTAAATTTTATATAAATTTTTATAGAGACACAAAATTTCAGTCACTAAATCAATGGCCAAATACATCTTTGCACTACTCTCTATATATGATCAAAAGCATAACTTTATCACAAAAATGCTTCAACATATTTTATCAAAGATGTTGCAATACCTTTTCTTCTTCATGCTTTTGTTCGAGTTTCTACTGGCTATGGTTTTTTATCATTTCCACTCAATCCTTTCATTTCTGTTTTAAGTGTCACTTTTAAATTCCTTCGCTAATTATTACTACTTGTCTCTGTATTTCACTAACAATTAGCGCCATTAACTCATCAAAATGAAAGTACAATAATACAAACAAATTAGCATAGCTGTATGCATTAGGGTGCGAAGAGTTTCTATTTTACATTACACTTTCATACATATTGCTTTTTGCATGGTTTCTATGTTTGGTTGGTGACTCACATATTCAAAAATGGATACAATAAGAGTTGTTTTGTAGTGAATTTCAATATATATGATACAAAGAAAAAAGAGTGGTTTTGATATTCATTCATTGTTAAGAATTTTAAAATAATAAAAATAACATACAATTTTAGATATGTTTTTTATTTTGCTATACTATTAGTGACTTACGTATACTTAAATAAACAAATATGTTACATAAAATATCTCCACAATTAAATAAAAAAATTATAACAATTAAAATTTAATAAAATGATTTTTTTATTTTAAATGTTTTAAAAATTTTATTATCCATTAAATATCAAAGTAAAAATACTTATATTTTTTCATAAAAATCTATTTAAATCAAGTTTTCTTTTAATTTTTTTAATATCCCTATATATCTTACATTCTTTCTCTATTAATTAACACCAATAGTCCATACTATTTTTTTTTTTTAATAGTAAAGCATGAACCGTATGTTGTTCTAGCAAAGAGAACGAATCCAAGACCTTTGGTTAAGTTAGAAGAGACCCACTCCATCTCATTCAAGTGCTCTTGGGTCATGACCTAGACTTTGAAACAACTCAAACACCCCTAAAATCAAATATGGTAGAGATCCAACCCTCACCAACCACCTAAAAAACTCTAGGTCAGAAACTTCACCTTCCCGCGCACGCCGCACAACATGCATTACCAATACCAAACAAAATTTGACAAATTAGGCGATTTTTCTTAGTCGGAAACCTATTCTGAAGCAACTTCCACGAGAAGACTACTACTTTAGAAGGCGTCTAGCTCTTTAAAACTCTAGAAAGCTTTCACAACACCCTAGTCATATATGGTTTTCAAACCTAAGAATCTTCCCTACCATACCTAACCAATCCCAAAATTAGGTCAAATAAACACTCAAAAAGCTCCCCTCCCAAATCAGAAAAGTTTGTTTCCACATAAAACTTCAAACTAAAACACCCTATCCCAATAACCCAAATAACCCACCATCGAAAACGTTTATTAAGAGATAAGAAAAATACTTTCAAACGAGACACACAAAGGGGTTGTCCTACCCAAACATCATGTCAAAACTTGGTCTTTCGACCTTCCCGAACCAACTTAACACAAGATGAGGAAAACTCAATCTCTTGATCAAGTAGGGACTCAAGGAGAGAAACTCCTCTCCACCAATGAGACACCCTCATAAGGCATTTTTCCCAACATCATCACACGCAATTACTGCAACATCATCACCAAAACATGATATCAATCAACTATAATGAACATCACTAATAGCATAAACATGCAAGCACTTACTCATCAATTAGTAATGCTATCACCAACATACACATATAGTCATCATTATACACACACATCATTACAAAACCACACAACATTGCCTACCGTCGCGTTAAAGGTGACGCTACCGAGGATGCGAACGTGAGTTCGGATCTTCTGGTACGCAACGATTTAAATCTTTTGATTTGTTTATAAAGATGCCGCGAGCATCAAGCTTTATTATTTTCAACACAAGAAAGATGATTTAATGATTATGAAAAAGGGGAAAGCTGAAAGATGATTTAAGATATTTTTATTTTACGCTTTCCCGCACCATCTTAAAGAGCACCGAGGTCAAAGATAGTATGGCACCGTTGTCGCCTCTTTTTCATCAAGGGGTCCAAACAAAGGCACCAAGTTTTGAAGGTTCTTTTCTCGATAGAGAATATATTAAATGTAATTCTATCATTTTACAATAATTGTCATTAACTTTTTTTTTCTTTTTTTGATATTGTAGCCTGACTTAATTGCTCCTGGAGTTGCCATCATGGCTAGTTGGTCTCTAGTTTCTCCAATTTCGATATTTTTGGTGAGACCAAAAATTGATGTTCAACATTATATCAGAACATCAATGGCATGCCCTCATGTATCCGGAGCAGAAGATACGTAAAATCATTCCATCACACATGGTCACCACGCTATTCGGTCCGCTCTTATGACAAGTATTAGAAATAAATAAAGTCATATATCATACAATAATACAATAATAGGGTGCATAATTAAACCTATACTTTATAGTTAACAATAAAATGCATATGAAGGAGCGATGAGAAGGTTTATGCAAGGTGGTGAAAATCAAAATGTTCTCGATACACAGGATAATGACAAAATTGATGACTTTGATCTTGATAATTATCCGGTGAAGATGCCCGTGAAAACATTTTATTTATTTTGTTTTAAATTTACATTTATGTAAGATATTTATTTTATCATTTTAAATTATTAAATTATATAACATTTTATTATATGAGTTTATGTTATAAAATTTTATTATTCGAATATATAATAAAATAATATTATTATAATAATTTTAATATATAAATTTTATTATATACATTTTATTATATAAATTTTATTATATAAATTTTATTATTTAAATTTTATTATATAATTTTTATTATATAATTTTATAATAAATTTTTATTATTTAAATTTGATTATATAAATTAATTAATATAAAAAATAATTACTAAATAATTTTTTAAAACAAAACGTCACAGCGACGTGAGAATCATGTCACAAATTTGTGAGATGTAAACCACGCCGCTAATAAAGTCGCTATTTGTCTTTCCTATACAAAGCATTTGCGACGTGAATACCACGTCACAACTTTGTGACGTGGAAGCACGCCGCAACAAGGTTGCCACTTGTTCCCAAATGACATAACTCACCACGTCGATTTTTTTGTGACGTGTTTTTGATGTTTGCCACGTTATTTTCACATGGCAAATGGGCTTTTTGTAGTGGGGTTCTCAAAACTGAGTGCACAAGAAACCGGAAAATACCGCAAAAACAAAAATAAAACCAATAAAATATCTATAGGAATAACAAAGGATCTTTATTGAACTCAGAGATTACATTTGAGCATGTAATTTCGCCATTGAAGGACCACCTCAAACTATAATTTTAATGTTCCACACCATATTGTTAAGGTTCCAAACCTCATTCCGAAGCATAATCCATTCTTAGATAACCAAATACCCCACATAGAAGCGAGCCAAAAATTCCTAAGTTGCCCTCTTTAACCTTCTTTACACAAAATGAATACCAACTCATAAAATACGGAAGACACTCCTCTTCTTCCTAAACTATCATATTAATTGACACCATTAATCCATACACTATTTTTTTAATAGTAAAGCATAAACCGTATGTTACTATAGATAGAAAGAAAAGTTATTGAAAATACAAAAGGACTAGAGAGTATCAGAAGTGCTCAAGAGCAACAAATCAGTCTAAGCATTTAACGAACCAAAGACCTATGGTTAAGTTAGAAGAGACTCACTCCATCCCATCTATGTGCTCTTGGGTCATGACCTAGAATTTGAAATAACTCAAACACCTAAGCATGACAAATAAATCCAACCGATCCCTACCGAAATTAGCAAGGAAAACTCAATATAACGGAGGCGGGTGCGGGTGATGCTAGCACCCGCTCCGCCTACTAAATTTAATTTATTTTAATAATTTTATTACTCATTTAAACTTTTTAATGTTACAATATCATGTTTATTAGAATTATTATATTTTTTTTTATGAAAATACAATTTAAATAAAAATATTAAAAAAATTCGTCACTATTAGAAAAATCGCTTTTAGTGACCGAAAAAGCACCAAAGTCGGTCACTATAACATTTTGTGACGGATTAAACGACAATCAATTTTAGTTAAAAAGTGTTAGCTCACCTTTTGTGACGAATTTCGTGATCGGATTTGTGATCGATTTAACCATTGATTTTAGTGATCGAAATTTTAACAAATTTCTTTTGAAAAAATAAAATTAAAATTATTGCTAGCAAAATTAATGAACGACTTAGCCATCGATTTTTGTGACTCGAATTACAAAAACTTTATTTTGAAAAATAAAATAAAAATTGTTGCAAGAAAGTATCAAACTCTTAACCTTTCCTTACAACATGCATAACGGTACCACACAAATATCTATCTCTCTCATATATATATATATATATATATATATATATATATATATATATATATATATATATATATATATATATATATATATATAATATTTTAGAGTTTAATTGAATATACATATACTAAGTAATATTTTATTTAATTGATTTAATTATATAAATTAAATTTTATTATACAATTTCATTATTACAACTATAAAAAAAATTGCATTATTTTTGTTTAAGTATATATGCTTTATTTGTTAAAAATTAATAAAAAGAAAATTTAATCATGAAAAACTTTTATCATTAAATCGGTCTCAAAATTTTATTCAAGAATTCGGTCACTAAATTTTATATAAATTTTTATAGAGACACAAAATTTCATCACTAAATCAATGGCCAAATACATCTTTGCACTACTCTCTATATATGATCAAAAGCATAACTTTATCACAAAATGCTTCAACATATTTTATCAAAGATGTTGCAATACCTTTTCTTCTTCATGCTTTTGTTCGAGTTTCTACTGGCTATGGTTTTTTTATCATTTCCACTCAATCCTTTCATTTGTTTTAAGTGTCACTTTTAAATTCCTTCGCTAATTATTACTACTTGTCTCTGTATTTCACTAACAATTAGCGCCATTAACTCATCAAAATGAAAGTACAATAATACAAACAAATTAGCATAGCTGTATGCATTAGGGTGCAGAAGAGTTTCTATTTTACATTACACTTTCATACATATTGCTTTTGCATGGTTTCTATGTTTGGTTGGTGACTCACATATTCAAAAATGGATACAATAAGAGTTGTTTTGTAGTGAATTTCAATATATATGATACAAAGAAAAAAGAGTGGTTTTGATATTCATTCATTGTTAAGAATTTTAAAATAATAAAAATAACATACAATTTTAGATATGTTTTTTATTTTGCTATACTATTAGTGACT
The DNA here is from genome assembly GCA_021764765.1 of Vicia sativa. Classification (NCBI taxonomy): domain Eukaryota; kingdom Viridiplantae; phylum Streptophyta; class Magnoliopsida; order Fabales; family Fabaceae; genus Vicia; species Vicia sativa. Next base: position 178,296,967 of record CM038795.1, read on the forward strand.
TACGTATACTTAAATAAACAAATATGTTACATAAAATATCTCCACAATTAAATAAAAAAATTATAACAATTAAAATTTAATAAAATGATTTTTTTATTTTAAATGTTTTAAAAATTTTTATTATCCATTAAATATCAAAGTAAAAATACTTATATTTTTTCATAAAAATCTATTTAAATCAAGTTTTCTTTTAATTTTTAATATTATATATCTTATTCTTTCTCTATTAATTAACACCAATAGTCCATACTATATATATTTTTTAATAGTAAAGCATGAACCGTATGTTGTTCTAGCAAAGAGAACGAATCCAAGACCTTTGGTTAAGTTAGAAGAGACCCACTCCATCTCATTCAAGTGCTCTTGGGTCATGACCTAGACTTTGAAACAACTCAAACACCCCTAAAATCAAATATGGTAGAGATCCAACCTCACCAACCACCTAAAAACTCTAGGTCGAAACTTCACCTTCCCGCCGCACAACATGCATTACCAATACCAAACAAAATTTGACAAATTAGGCGATTTTTCTTAGTCGGAAACCTATTCTGAAGCAACTTCCACGAGAAGACTACTACTTTAGAAGGCGCCTAGCTCTTTAAAACTCTAGAAAGCTTTCACAACACCCTAGTCATATATGGTTTTCAAACCTAAGAATCTTCCCTACCATACCTAACCAATCCCAAAATTAGGTCAAATAAACACTCAAAAAGCTCCCCTCCCAAATCAGAAAAGTTTGTTTCCACATAAAACTTCAAACTAAAACACCCTATCCCAATAACCCAAATAACCCACCATCGAAAACGTTTATTAAGAGATAAGAAAAATACTTTCAAACGAGACACACAAAGGGGTTGTCCTACCCAAACATCATGTCAAAACTTGGTCTTTCGACCTTCCCGAACCAACTTAACACAAGATGAGGAAAACCTGTCAATCTCTTGATCAAGTAGGGACTCAAGGAGAGAAACTCCTCTCCACCAATGAGACACCCTCATAAGGCATTTTTCCCAACATCATCACACGCAATTACTGCAACATCATCACCAAAACATGATATCAATCAACTATAATGAACATCACTAATAGCATAAACATGCAAGCACTTACTCATCAATTAGTAATGCTATCACCAACATACACATATAGTCATCATTATACACACACACATCATTACAAAACCACACAACATTGCCTTTCGCGTTAAAGGTGACGCTACCGAGGATGCGAACGTGAGTTCGGATCTTCTGCTACGCAACGATTTAAATCTTTTGATTTGTTTATAAAGATGCCGCGAGCATCAAGCTTTATTATTTTCAACACAAGAAAGATGATTTAATGATTATGAAAAAGGGGAAAGCTGAAAGATGATTTAAGATATTTTTATTTTACGTTTCCATCGCACCATCTTAAAGAGCACGAGGTCAAAGATAGTATGGCACCCGCCTCTTTTTCATCAAGGGGTCCAAACAAAGCTGCACCAAGTTTTGAAGGTTCTTTTCTCGATAGAGAATATATTAAATGTAATTCTATCATTTTACAATAATTGTCATTAACTTTTTTTCTTTTTTGATATTGTAGCGACTTAATTGCTCCCGGAGTTGCCATCATGGCTAGTTGGTCTCTAGTTTCTCCAATTTCGATATTTTGGTGAGACCAAAAATTGATGTTCAACATTATATCAGAACATCAATGGCATGCCCTCATGTATCGGAGCAGCAGATACGTAAAATCATTCCATCACACATGGTCACCCGCTATTCGGTCCGCTCTTATGACAACAGTATTAGAAATAAATAAAGTCATATATCATACAATAATACAATAATAGGGTGCATAATTAAACCTATACTTTATAGTTAACAATAAAATGCATATGAAGGAGCATGAGAAGGTTTATGCAAGGTGGTGAAAATCAAAATGTTCCTGATACACAGCCGGATAATGACAAAATTGATGACTTTGATCTTGATAATTATCCGGGTGAAGATGCCCCGTGAAAACATTTTATTTATTTTGTTTTTAAATTTACATTTATGTAAGATATTTATTTTTATCATTTTAAATTATTAAATTATATAACATTTTATTATATGAGTTTATGTTATAAAATTTTATTATTCGAATATATAATAAAATAATATTATTATAATAATTTTAATATATAAATTTTATTATATACATTTTATTATATAAATTTTATTATATAAATTTTATTATTTAAATTTTATTATATAATTTTTATTATATAATTTTTATAATAAATTTTTTATTATTTAAATTTGATTATATAAATTAATTAATATAAAAAAATAATTACTAAATAATTTTTTTAAAAACAAAAACGTCACCTGTAGCGACGTGAGAATCATGTCACAAATTTGTGAGATGTAAACCACGTCGCTAATAAAGCTGCTATTTGTCTTTCCCTATACAAAGCATTTGCGACGTGAATACCACGTCACAACTTTGTGACGTGGGAAGCACGCCGCAACAAGGTTGCCACTTGTTCCCCAGCGACATAACTCACCACGTCGCTGATTTTTTTTGTGACGTGTTTTTGATGTTTGCCACGTTATTTTCACATGGCAAATGGGCTTCTTTTTTGTAGTGGGGTTCTCAAAACCTGAGTGCACAAGAAACCGGAAAATACCGGCAAAAAACAAAAATAAAAACCAATAAAATATCTATAGGAATAACAAAGGATCTTTATTGAACTCGTAGAGATTACATTTGGAGCATGTAATTTCGCCATTGAAGGACCACCTCCAAACTATAATTTTAATGTTCCACACCATATTGTTAAGGTTCCAAACCTCATTCCAGAAGCATAATCCATTCTTAGATAACCAAATACCCCACATAGAAGCGAGCCAAAAAATTCCTAAGTTGCCCTCTTTAACCTTCTTTACACGGCAAAATGAATACCAACTCATAAAATACGGAAGACACTCCTCTTCTTCCTAAACTATCATATTAATTGACACCATTAATCCATACACTATTTTTTTAATAGTAAAGCATAAACCGTATGTTACTATAGATAGAAAGAAAAGTTATTGAAAATACAAAAGGACTAGAGAGTATCAGAAGTGCTCAAGAGCAACAAATCAGTCTAAGCATTTAACGAACCAAAGACCTATGGTTAAGTTAGAAGAGACTCACTCCATCCCATCTATGTGCTCTTGGGTCATGACCTAGAATTTGAAATAACTCAAACACCTAAGCATGACAAATAAATCCAACCGATCGCCCCCGCACCGAAATTAGCAAGGAAAACTCAATATAACCGGAGGCGGGTGCGGGTGATGCTAGCACCCGCTCCGCACCCGCCTACTAAATTTAATTTATTTTTAATAATTTTATTACTCATTTAAACTTTTTAATGTTACAATATCATGTTTATTAGAATTATTATATTTTTTTTTATGAAAATACAATTTAAATAAAAATATTAAAAAAATTCGTCACTATTAGAAAAATCGCTTTTAGTGACCGAAAAAGCACCAAAGTCGGTCACTATAACATTTTGTGACGGATTAAACGACAATCAATTTTTAGTTAAAAAAGTGTTAGCCGCTCACCTTTTGTGACGAATTTCGTGATCGGATTTGTGATCGATTTAACCATTGATTTTAGTGATCGAAATTTTAACAAATTTCTTTTGAAAAAATAAAATTAAAATTATTGCTAGCAAAATTAATGAACGACTTAGCCATCGATTTTTGTGACTCGAATTACAAAAACTTTATTTTGAAAAAATAAAATAAAAATTGTTGCAAGAAAGTATCAAACTCTTAACCTTTCCTTACAACATGCATAACGGTACCACACAAATATCTATCTCTCTCACATATATATATATATATATATATATATATATATATATATATATATATATATATATATATATATATATATATATATATATATATATATATATATATATATATATATATATATATATATATATATATATATATAATATTTTAGAGTTTAATTGAATATACATATACTAAGTAATATTTTATTTAATTGATTTAATTATATAAATTAAATTTTATTATACAATTTCATTATTACAACTATAAAAAAAAATTGCATTATTTTTTGTTTAAGTATATATGCTTTATTTGTTAAAAATTAATAAAAAGAAAATTTAATCATGAAAAACTTTTGCAACAGTCATTAAATCGGTCTCAAAATTTTATTCAGTAATTCGGTCACTAAATTTTATATAAATTTTTTATAGAGACACAAAATTTCAGTCACTAAATCAATGGCCAAATACATCTTTGCACTACTCTCTCTATATATGATCAAAAGCATAACTTTATCACAAAAATGCTTCAACATATTTTATCAAAGATGTTGCAATACCTTTTCTTCTTCATGCTTTTGTTCGGAGTTTCTACTGGCTATGGTTTTTTTTATCATTTCCACTCAATCCTTTCATTTCTGTTTTAAGTGTCACTTTTAAATTCCTTCGCTAATTATTACTACTTGTCTCTGTATTTCACTAACAATTAGCGCCATTAACTCATCAAAATGAAAGTACAATAATACAAACAAATTAGCATAGCTGTATGCATTAGGGTGCAGAAGAGTTTCTATTTTACATTACACTTTCATACATATTGCTTTTGCATGGTTTCTATGTTTGGTTGGTGACTCACATATTCAAAATGGATACAATAAGAGTTGTTTTGTAGTGAATTTCAATATATATGATACAAAGAAAAAGAGTGGTTTTGATATTCATTCATTGTTAAGAATTTTAAAATAATAAAATAACATACAATTTTAGATATGTTTTTATTTTGCTATACTATTAGTGACTTACGTATACTTAAATAAACAAATATGTTACATAAAATATCTCCACAATTAAATAAAAAATTATAACAATTAAAATTTAATAAAATGATTTTTTATTTTAAATGTTTTAAAATTTTATTATCCATTAAATATCAAAGTAAAAATACTTATATTTTTTCATAAAAATCTATTTAAATCAAGTTTTCTTTTAATTTTTTAATATCCTATATATCTTACATTCTTTCTCTATTAATTAACACCAATAGTCCATACTATATTTTTTTTTAATAGTAAAGCATGAACCGTATGTTGTTCTAGCAAAGAGAACGAATCCAAGACCTTTGGTTAAGTTAGAAGAGACCCACTCCATCTCATTCAAGTGCTCTTGGGTCATGACCTAGACTTTGAAACAACTCAAACACCCCTAAAATCAAATATGGTAGAGATCCAACCCTCACCAACCACCTAAAAACTCTAGGTCGAAACTTCACCTTCAAGCCGCACAACATGCATTACCAATACCAAACAAAATTTGACAAATTAGGCGATTTTTCTTAGTCGAAACCTATTCAAGCAACTTCCACGAGAAGACTACTACTTTAGAAGGCGTCTAGCTCTTTAAAACTCTAGAAAGCTTTCACAACACCCTAGTCATATATGGTTTTCAAACCTAAGAATCTTCCCTACCATACCTAACCAATCCCAAAATTAGGTCAAATAAACACTCAAAAGCTCCCTCCCAAATCGAAAAGTTTGTTTCACATAAAACTTCAAACTAAAACACCCTATCCCAATAACCCAAATAACCCACCATCGAAAACGTTTATTAAGAGATAAGAAAAATACTTTCAAACGAGACACACAAAGGGGTTGTCCTACCCAAACATCATGTCAAAACTTGGTCTTTCGACCTTCCCGAACCAACTTAACACAAGATGAGGAAAACTCACAATCTCTTGATCAAGTAGGGACTCAAGGAGAGAAACTCCTCTCCACCAATGAGACACCCTCATAAGGCATTTTTCCCAACATCATCACACGCAATTACTGCAACATCATCACCAAAACATGATATCAATCAACTATAATGAACATCACTAATAGCATAAACATGCAAGCACTTACTCATCAATTAGTAATGCTATCACCAACATACACATATAGTCATCATACACACACACATCATTACAAAACCACACAACATTGCCTACCCACGTTAAAGGGGACGCCGAGGATGCGAACGTGAGTTCGGATCTTGCACGCAACGATTTAAATCTTTTGATTTGTTTATAAAGATGCCATGAGCATCAAGCTTTATTATTTTCAACACAAGAAAGATGATTTAATGATTATGAAAAGGGAAAGCTGAAAGATGATTTAAGATATTTTTATTTACTTTCCATTGCACCATCTTAAAGAGCACGAGGTCAAAGATAGTATGGCACTGTTGTCGCTTTTTCATCAAGGGTCCAAACAAAGTTGCACCCAAGTTTTGAAGGTTCTTTTCTCGATAGAGAATATATTAAATGTAATTCTATCATTTTACAATAATTGTCATTAACTTTTTTTCTTTTTTGATATTGTAGCGACTTAATTGCTCTCGGAGTTGCCATCATGGCTAGTTGGTCTCTAGTTTCTCCAATTTCGATATTTTGGTGAGACCAAAAATTGATGTTCAACGTTATATCGGAACATCAATGGCATGCCCTCATGTATCCGGAGCAGAGATACGTAAAATCATTCCATCACACATGGTCACCCCCTGCTATTCGGTCCGCTCTTATGACAACAGGTATTAGAAATAAATAAAGTCATATATCATACAATAATACAATAATAGGGTGCATAATTAAACCTATACTTTATAGTTAACAATAAAATGCATATGAAGGAGATGAGAAGGTTTATGCAAGGTGGTGAAAATCAAAATGTTCCTGATACACAGCCGGATAATGACAAAATTGATGACTTTGATCTTGATAATTATCCGGGTGAAGATGCCCCGTGAAAACATTTTATTTATTTTGTTTTTAAATTTACATTTATGTAAGATATTTATTTTATCATTTTAAATTATTAAATTATATAACATTTTATTATATGAGTTTATGTTATAAAATTTTATTATTCGAATATATAATAAAATAATATTATTATAATAATTTTAATATATAAATTTTATTATATACATTTTATTATATAAATTTTATTATATAAATTTTATTATTTAAATTTTATTATATAATTTTATTATATAATTTTATAATAAATTTTTATTATTTAAATTTGATTATATAAATTAATTAATATAAAAATAATTACTAAATAATTTTTAAAACAAAACGTCACCGTAGCGACGTGAGAATCATGTCACAAATTTGTGAGATGTAAACCACGTCACTAATAAAGTCGCTATTTGTCTTTCCCTATACAAAGCATTTATGTGAATACCACGTCACAACTTTGTGACGTGGAAGCACGCGCAACAAGGTTGCCACTTGTTCCCCAATGACATAACTCACCACCGATTTTTTTTTTGACGTGTTTTTGATGTTTGCCACGTTATTTTCACATGGCAAATGGGCTTCTTTTGTAGTGGGGTTCTCAAAACACGAGTGCACAAGAAACCGGAAAATACCCAAAAACAAAAATAAAACCAATAAAATATCTATAGGAATAACAAAGGATCTTTATTGAACTCAGAGATTACATTTGGAGCATGTAATTTCGCCATTGAAGGACCACCTCAAACTATAATTTTAATGTTCCACACCATATTGTTAAGGTTCCAAACCTCATTCCGAAGCATAATCCATTCTTAGATAACCAAATACCCCACATAGAAGCGAGCCAAAAATTCCTAAGTTGCCCTCTTTAACCTTCTTTACACAAAATGAATACCAACTCATAAAATACGGAAGACACTCCTCTTCTTCCTAAACTATCATATTAATTGACACCATTAATCCATACACTATTTTTTTAATAGTAAAGCATAAACCGTATGTTACTATAGATAGAAAGAAAAGTTATTGAAAATACAAAAGGACTAGAGAGTATCAGAAGTGCTCAAGAGCAACAAATCAGTCTAAGCATTTAACGAACCAAAGACCTATGGTTAAGTTAGAAGAGACTCACTCCATCCCATCTATGTGCTCTTGGGTCATGACCTAGAATTTGAAATAACTCAAACACCTAAGCATGACAAATAAATCCAACCGATCGCCCCCGCACCGAAATTAGCAAGGAAAACTCAATATAACGGAGGTGGGTGATGCTAGCACCCGCTCCGCACCCGCCTACTAAATTTAATTTATTTTTAATAATTTTATTACTCATTTAAACTTTTAATGTTACAATATCATGTTTATTAGAATTATTATTTTTTTTATGAAAATACAATTTAAATAAAATATTAAAAAATTCGTCACTATTAGAAAAATCGCTTTTAGTGACCGAAAAGCACCAAAGTCGGTCACTATAACATTTTGTGACGGATTAAACGACAATCAATTTTAGTTAAAAAGTGTTAGCCGCTCACCTTTTGTGACGAATTTCGTGATCGGATTTGTGATCGATTTAACCATTGATTTTAGTGATCGAAATTTTAACAAATTTCTTTTGAAAAATAAAATTAAAATTATTGCTAGCAAAATTAATGAACGACTTAGCCATCGATTTTGTGACTCGAATTACAAAAACTTTATTTTGAAAAATAAAATAAAAATTGTTGCAAGAAAGTATCAAACTCTTAACCTTTCCTTACAACATGCATAACGGTACCACACAAATATCTATCTCTCTCTCATATATATATATATATATATATATATATATATATATATATATATATATATATATATATATATATATATATATATATATATATAATATTTAGAGTTTAATTGAATATACATATACTAAGTAATATTTTATTTAATTGATTTAATTATATAAATTAAATTTTATTATACAATTTCATTATTACAACTATAAAAAAAAATTGCATTATTTTTTGTTTAAGTATATATGCTTTATTTGTTAAAAATTAATAAAAAGAAAATTTAATCATGAAAAACTTTTGCAACAGTCATTAAATCGGTCTCAAAATTTTATTCAGTAATTCGGTCACTAAATTTTATATAAATTTTTTATAGAGACACAAAATTTCAGTCACTAAATCAATGGCCAAATACATCTTTGCACTACTCTCTCTATATATGATCAAAAGCATAACTTTATCACAAAAATGCTTCAACATATTTTATCAAAGATGTTGCAATACCTTTTCTTCTTCATGCTTTTGTTCGGAGTTTCTACTGGCTATGGTTTTTTTTATCATTTCCACTCAATCCTTTCATTGCTTTTAAGTGTCACTTTTAAATTCCTTCGCTAATTATTACTACTTGTCTCTGTATTTCACTAACAATTAGCGCCATTAACTCATCAAAATGAAAGTACAATAATACAAACAAATTAGCATAGCTGTATGCATTAGGGTGCAGAAGAGTTTCTATTTTACATTACACTTTCATACATATTGCTTTTTGCATGGTTTCTATGTTTGGTTGGTGACTCACATATTCAAAAATGGATACAATAAGAGTTGTTTTGTAGTGAATTTCAATATATATGATACAAAGAAAAAAGAGTGGTTTTGATATTCATTCATTGTTAAGAATTTTAAAATAATAAAATAACATACAATTTTAGATATGTTTTTTATTTTGCTATACTATTAGTGACTTACGTATACTTAAATAAACAAATATGTTACATAAAATATCTCCACAATTAAATAAAAAAATTATAACAATTAAAATTTAATAAAATGATTTTTTTATTTTAAATGTTTTAAAAATTTTATTATCCATTAAATATCAAAGTAAAAATACTTATATTTTTTCATAAAAATCTATTTAAATCAAGTTTTCTTTTAATTTTTTTAATATCCCTATATATCTTACATTCTTTCTCTATTAATTATCACCAATAGTCCATACTATATATTTTTTTTAATAGTAAAGCATGAACCGTATGTTGTTCTAGCAAAGAGAACGAATCCAAGACCTTTGGTTAAGTTAGAAGAGACCCACTCCATCTCATTCAAGTGCTCTTGGGTCATGACCTAGACTTTGAAACAACTCAAACACCCCTAAAATCAAATATGGTAGAGATCCAACCTCACCAACCACCTAAAAACTCTAGGTCGAAACTTCACCTTCCCCACGCCGCACAACATGCATTACCAATACCAAACAAAATTTGACAAATTAGGCGATTTTTCTTAGGAAACCTATTTCAAGCAACTTCCACGAGAAGACTACTACTTTAGAAGGCGTCTAGCTCTTTAAAACTCTAGAAAGCTTTCACAACACCCTAGTCATATATGGTTTTCAAACCTAAGAATCTTCCCTACCATACCTAACCAATCCCAAAATTAGGTCAAATAAACACTCAAAAGCTCCCTCCCAAATCGTAAAAGTTTGTTTCCACATAAAACTTCAAACTAAAACACCCTATCCCAATAACCCAAATAACCCACCATCGAAAACGTTTATTAAGAGATAAGAAAAATACTTTCAAACGAGACACACAAAGGGGTTGTCCTACCCAAACATCATGTCAAAACTTGGTCTTTCGACCTTCCCGAACCAACTTAACACAAGATGAGGAAAACTGTCAATCTCTTGATCAAGTAGGGACTCAAGGAGAAACTCCTCTCCACCAATGAGACACCCTCATAAGGCATTTTTCCCAACATCATCACACGCAATTACTGCAACATCATCACCAAAACATGATATCAATCAACTATAATGAACATCACTAATAGCATAAACATGCAAGCACTTACTCATCAATTAGTAATGCTATCACCAACATACACATATAGTCATCATTATACACACACATCATTACAAAACCACACAACATTGCCTACCGTTAAAGGTGACGCTACCGAGGATGCGAACGTGAGTTCGGATCTTCCGCACGCAACGATTTAAATCTTTTGATTTGTTTATAAAGATGCGCGAGCATCAAGCTTTATTATTTTCAACACAAGAAAGATGATTTAATGATTATGAAAAGGGAAAGTGAAAGATGATTTAAGATATTTTTATTTTACGTCCGATCGACCATCTTAAAGAGCACCGAGGTCAAAGATAGTATGGCACCGTTGTCGCTTTTTCATCAAGGGGTCCAAACAAAGTGCACCAAGTTTTGAAGGTTCTTTTCTCGATAGAGAATATATTAAATGTAATTCTATCATTTTACAATAATTGTCATTAACTTTTTTTTCTTTTTTGATATTGTAGCGACTTAATTGCTCCCGGAGTTGCCATCATGGCTAGTTGGTCTCTAGTTTCTCCAATTTCGATATTTTGGTGAGACCAAAAATTGATGTTCAACATTATATCAGGAACATCAATGGCATGCCCTCATGTATCTGGAGCAGCAGCATACGTAAAATCATTCCATCACACATGGTCACCCGCTGCTATTCGGTCCGCTCTTATGACAACAGGTATTAGAAATAAATAAAGTCATATATCATACAATAATACAATAATAGGGTGCATAATTAAACCTATACTTTATAGCTAACAATAAAATGCATAACTGAAACTTTTGTAAGCATTTGAGAAAGTTATCTTAGAATCCTTTATATAATAAATAAATCATATACTTTTTATTTTGGTAATAATAAATCATATACTTTATAGAAAACAAACATGCATTATATTTCATTTCTTTTAAATACATTCAAAGTATTTAAAGGGGTGTGTATGTTATTATCTGCTTTATTGTCCTTATTGTTAATGTATATATAGTATTAAACTCATTATGTCAACTACAACATAAAAAATGATTAAAAAGAAGATTTGGGGGAAAAAGCTTTACATTTGATATTCAAAAAATTGAAACTTTATTATATCATTCAAAGTTATCTTACTATTATTAAAATAATTCGTGGTATTTTAAAACGCTACATTGCATATTTACTAAATATTATACAAGTTTTTTTTATTAATTTGATATAAATAAAAACTAAAATATATTTTGAACTAGTATAAATAATTTTGGGTATTTGTTGTGTTGTAGCTGCACAAATCAAGTCAGTAAATAACCCAGATGCAGAATTTGCTTATGGAGCTGGCCAAATTGACCCAATCAGAGCGGTTAATCCGGGTTTAATATATGATGCTGATGCATTGGATTATGTTAGATTTTTATGTGGGCAGGGCTTCAACACAACTGACCTACAACAAATCACTGGGGATGACAACGTATGCATCAACACAACTTATCCATTGGCAAGAGATTTAAATTACCCCTCTTTTGCTCTAAATCCCCAAATATCCAAACACCATATTAGAGGAAGCTTCCAGAGGACCGTCACAAATGTAGGAAAATCAAATTCCATATACACAGCAAATGTGACGGCCCCTGAGGGACTTCATATTTCAGTGAGTCCTTCAGTTTTGTTATTCACTTCAATCGGTGAAAAACAGACATATGTCCTCACTATACAAGGAAAAATGAAGAACAATACTA
>CM038795.1:178917979-178984517 GCA_021764765.1 Vicia sativa
GAGAGAGAGAGAGAGAGAGAGAGAGAGAGAGAGAGAGAGAGAGAGAGAGAGAGAGAGAGAGAGAGAGAGAGAGAGAGAGAGAGAGAGAGAGAGAGAGAGAGAGAGAGAGAGAGAGAGAGAGAGAGAGAGAGAGAGAGAGAGAGAGAGAGAGAGAGAGAGAGAGAGAGAGAGAGAGAGATCAACTTGTTAAATTTAAAACATTAATAATAACTAATTTAATTTACAATGGATATAGAGATATAGAGGAAAAACTTCAAATTCTTTATTTTTCAAATTTGAATTTCTTTATACTTAACTTGAACAAGAAATTATTCAGTCAAATCTCCATTTTGTTTCATAACATCTCATCCAAACAAACAATTAAGATTATCAGAATAATTTTTCCAAAATGATTTATTGTTTAAAAATAAACATCAAATAAAAAATCATAATTGTTTTAAAATACTTCATTATTAATTTTTTAAAAATATTTTCATTAATTATCAAATTATTATCGTGTATTCACAAAATAAACTAACCATAAATAATTGGCGTTTACCAAAAATAAACATGTACTACTTATATGTGTGAACACAAACTAAACTAAAATAAGAAAATCAATACAATAATCATCATATTTTATATTTCATTTTACACAAAAAATAAACTCTTTACCAATAACGACCCACGTTTATCCACATGGCATATTATAGTTTGTATAAACAATGGGTCCCACATTTTAATCATATGGACCATACAACAGTACATTGAACTTGAATAATCGAAAAACGACGTCGTTTCACCGTCAGCATTCTATGTCTTATCATTCTATTATGCCTTATAAATACATGTTCGAGGAAGTGTTATGCATACTAAATTGGTTCCAAAGCCATTATTAGTATTACCACAACATACATATTTATTTTCTTAGTTTATTCCAATTTTTCTCTTTGATTTGTTCAAAGTATAAACATAAATTACAATGTGTGGTATACTTGCTGTTCTTGGTTGTTCTGATCCTTCGAGAGCCAAGAGGGTTCGTGTCTTAGAGCTTTCACGCAGGCAATTATTTTCTTGTTTACTATTCTTAATTTCATGCTTCACATCACACATGATGTTTTTTTTGGTAATGATCATAAAATGTTCTTGATCACATTAGTTATCAAGTTCTTCATTCTTAATTAATTAATCTAGTTCACATTTTAGACTTTCTAAAAATAATATGGACAACTTTTTAATTATTAAAAATAATTCATATTAAATAAGATCAGATGATAAATATTTAGAGATAACAGACTTTAACTGCAGGGTTGACATTTTAAAACTTACACCGTCTCATTTTTGGTTGAAAGTTGCTAATTTAGATATTATTTCTGACGAATTATAAATAAATTTGATTTTTTTTAATATATTTGTTAATTAATGTACATAGTCTATATATGAACTACATACATTAATTGTCAAATATTTAAAAAAGTTAAATTTAATTATAATTCGTTATAAATTTTTTTTTTGAATTAAGAATAGTTATGAGATCCAAGTGACATAATCCATTTTCCTTATTTCAACCGTCATAGTTGTTAATTAGAATAAAATAAGTGACAAATCATATTCTTTAATTAAAAATATCAAATGATTGGTTTTGTAAAACAATTTTATAATTACTTTATTTAGGGTTATCATGCTCATCAAGTTAGATTAAACAAAAATAGTTTTGATAAGATAAGGTGGCAACATTATTCCGATGACATCAGTAACTGTGTATTAATTGGGACAAACAAGTGGTATGTGGGTCCATTTTGAAATGGAATTATTGATAAATTTTATAGTGGAAAGAACTATGAACAATTCAAAGTAGAAAAGTGATTAAATAATTGTAGACTATATTCTTTTCCTTACACTAATATTTATTCGAATACAAAATATAGTGAAAGTTACATTTTCATAGTTTATTTTAAATATTATTTTATTGATTGATTATTTGTTTGTTGATGACGTAACAGATTGAAGCACCGTGGCCCTGATTGGAGTGGACTCCACCAACATGGTGATTGTTTTTTGCACCAACGGTTAGCCATAGTTGATCCTGCTTCTGGATCAACCACTCTTCAACGAGGACAAATCCGTCATTGTCACGGTACGCCATTAACATGATCATATCTTCAACCTCAATTATGCTATATGTACTTATCATTATATAGTTATTAGTATCTGATAGTGCCACTTGTTAATATTAGGTAAACGGAGATTTACAATCATGAAGACTTAAGGAAACAGTTGTCTAATCATACAGAACTGGAAGTGATTGATGTTATTGCACATTTGGTAATTAATCCTAGTTAATTTTAATAATTTGTAATTGATGTGTCTCATATGACTATATATACACACATAATTAAATTGTACAGAAATATCAGACAAACGAGCAACATATTTGTTAATGATGTTTGTTTTCCGTAATACGAGGAATATGGAAGACTTTGTGGATAAGTTGGATGGTATATTTTCGTTTGTTCTATTGGATACTCGCGACAACAGTTATATTGTGGCTAGAGATGCTATTGGTGTAACTTCTCTATACATTGGTTGGGGATTAGATGGTAATGTTTTATATATTATTGGATTTTTAGTTGAAGAAATTTAAATTGAGAAAAATCTGATGAGTTTTGAATGTGTTTGGTTTTAGGTTCTGTTTGGATTTCATCAGAAATGAAAGGTTTGAACGATGATTGTGAACATTTCGAGTGTTTTCCCCCTGGTCATTTGTACTCGAGCAAAGATAGCGGGTTTAGAAGATGGTATAATCCTCTTTGGTACTCTGAGGCTATTCCTTCTGCTCCTTATGATCCTCTTGCTTTGAGGCATGCCTAGAGAGGTATGATTCATAAAGGTCTTATCAACTGTGCTACATGCCCTCAAAGACGATCCTGTCATCAAAGTTCCTTTTGTTTGGATTCATAATATCAAATGATGCACGTGTTGATTGTGATGTACAGGCAGTGATAAAAAGGTTGATGACTGATGTGCCTTTCGGTGTTCTACTATCGGGAGGTTTGGACTCGTCATTGGTTGCATCGATCACTTCACGCTACCTAGCAACCACGAAACAGCTGAACAATGGGGATCAAAATTACATTCATTCTGCGTTGGACTCGAGGTGCATATATTTATTCAAATTCTGAATCACTTTTGTTAAGTTTCGATACTTTAAATGTCATCTTAATATTCAATCTTCTAATGTTGACTAGGGATCACCTGATCTTAAGGCTGGAAAAGAAGTTGCTGATTATCTCGAACTGTTCATCACGAGTTTACCTTTACTGTTCAGGTAACCGCTTGAAATCGATGTTCGATGGCTACTTCAATATTTGAAACCAAGACTATAAAATGAATGATATATGGTGTTATGTTATGTTATGTTATATAGGATGGTATAGATGCAATTGAGGATGTTATATACATGTTGAAACATATGATGTGACTTCAATTAGAGCAAGCACACCTATGTTTCTTATGTCAAGGAAGATTAAATCACTTGGTGTCAAATGGGTGATCTCTGGTGAAGGATCAGGCGAGATCTTTGGCGGATATCTGTACTTTCACAAGGCACCAAACAAAGAAGAGTTTCACCAAGAAACTTGCCGCAAGGTCGTTGAAATTATCGTGTTCAGTATTAATCGTGGTTTAAAGGTTTGGAGTGTAATGATTAATAGACATGTTTTTTTTTATGCAGATCAAAGCACTTCACCAATATGATTGCCAGAGAGCTAATAAATCGACTTTCGCTTGGGGTCTAGAAGCTAGAGTTCCGTTTTGGACAAGGAGTTTATCAATGTTGCAATGAATATTGATCCTGAGAATAAAATGGTATCAATCAAGAATGTTATTACTATATTGTTTCAGTACTTGTACACGAATGTTACTAAGCCGGTCTATTTAAAAATTTCAGATAAAACGAGATGAAGGACGGATTGAGAAGTACATTTTGAGGAAGGCATTTGATGATGAAGAGAATCCTTATCTGCCAAAGGTACGAAGTTATTTTCTGCATTATCGATTTATGCAAAGTTAAGTGGCGAAACTCACATTGAAACATTCAATTTCATGCAGCATATTTTGTATAGGCAGAAAGAACAGTTCAGTGATGGAGTTGGTTATAGCTGGATTGATGGCCTTAAAGCTCATGCTGCAAAACATGTATGAAATCTTAATCCTACTTTTTCCCTAACAATTCAGTGATGAAGTTTGCTCTTGTTACGAAATTCGTGTTCCTTATTATTGATTCTTGAGAATTTCCAATAGGTGACTGATAGAATGATGCTTAATGCTGGTAATATCTTCCCTCACAACACACCAAACACGAAGGAAGCATACTACTACAGAATGATCTTGACGGTTCTTCCCTCAGGCAAGATAACTGATCGACTCTTCTTAATTTGTTGTAACCATAAGCAGTGTCACACTGGTTACATTCAATCACTTCTATTTTCTTAAATATTACAAGCAGTTATTTTCGTGTCAATATCAGTATTGTATTTGGTGTCTCTAAGTCAAAATTGGTATTTTTGATGTTGTTTTGCAGAACTCAGCGAGGCTAACTGTTCCCGGAGGACCAACGGTTGCATGTAGCACAGCAAAAGCTGTTGAGTGGGATGCTGCGTGGTCAAACAACCTTGATCCTTCTGGTAGAGCAGCACTCGGAGTTCATGATTCAGCTTATGAAAATCAGAACAAAATTAACAAAGCTGTAGAATTAGAAGATTATACCACTGGAAGCCGCTCCTGTCGAGCTTGCCATCCAGGGCTAGTTTCCGCTGGGACAAGGAATGACTGTGCTAGAAGAATGAAGATAATAATCGAAAACTTAACATAAATGAAGAATTTGCCTTCTGTTTAATTTTATCTCGGGCAAAGTTATGCTATATAATATAGATAATGCTTTAAATAAGTAATGCATCTTGTATCATTTTGAATTCTGTAATTTGAACTGTTATTATCTTATCTTAATCTATTTGATTTCCAAGCTATGTGTTTGTTACATTGTACAAATTGCATGAGGTTTTATAATACTAATAAAATGAATTAATAGAATAAAGCAACATAGAAAGTTGATTCCAAGTATCAGGCAAACCAGGAAGACACCAATGACTACAATCGGCCGAGTGATCCGGGTTGGCTCTCTGCTGAGGATTCAAATCACCACTGTAAATCGAGGGTGTCCATCTTTCCTCAATGCCGATAACATTGTGATGTCAAGAAGATATGCAGGATCACGCATTTCACGAATCACCATATCCACTATTCTCATCTGTTGTTCAGTGTATGTTTCTCCTCCTCCATGGTTTATTGTCGTGCCTCTGATTGGCGCTGTTTCACCATAGCAATTCTTCGTTGTCATCATAGTTGTTGATCTACCAGCTTCTGCATTCCATTCGTTTTGGCTACGGTATATTTCAGCGATCAATGCGACAAAATCTTGGCATAACTTTTGGTTAAAAATCATACATAACTTTATAATAACTTACTTGTAATGAGTGGGAGAAATTGCAAAATAACACTTGAGTTCTACTTCTGTCGATATTTGCATCGACCCAAAAAGCAAGTTTTCATACCACTTTCCAAAGCTCCCAATCGATCCATGTCGGGATAATACTCCCCTCTTAATTCAAGATAATCCCATCTGCACTCAATTAATCAACAAAACAAACCAAAAAATCAAATTTCTTCATAACTCAATCTAATGTAATTTTCTAATAGTACTTTCTTGAATAGGCTTTAAAAAAGGACCATATTCTTGCCCACCCTTGAAGTGATCTTTGATGAGTCCACCAATGTCCTGTGTTGAACAACAATACATCAGCACTCTTCCATGTGTTACCATTCTTATCTGCCTCATCAAGCCTTGAATTCTCTTCCCTTGGACCATATCCACATCCACCAAATAAGGAGCTCTGTGAAATGAAATCTTCACATCATAGTCCTGTATATATCATATTAAATCCAATTTTAACTTCTTCTCTTAAATGTTTCTCTTGTTTTCATAATAAGACTCTATATGATAACTCACAAAAATGATGTAAGCAGCATGTAACTATGTATCAAAATTCTTGAAAATGTTTTGGGCCCCCTCAATATGCATACTATTTAATTGGACCCTTAAATCTATTAATGATTCAATTGACACTATCTATCAAACACTTTTTCAACAGCTTCTTTGTCTTATTATTACCAAAAAAACATGACCCTACCACTTTGTGATTCTCAATGAAACTTTACAAAGGGGAAACAACTATCCTGCTGCTGGAAAGTTATCATGGTTTAAATCTTAGTAGCACGCGTTGTGTGATGTCGGTGTTGGACAATGACATGTGTCAGATCCTACAAAATCCTACAAAATCGGTTTGTAAGGTGAGGATTGTCCCCACTTATAAACAAATATTTATGTCATATATTATCTTCGTGAGACTGAAATATATCAATTACATGATCACAATTCTAAAATTTGTTGCTAGCAATTAACTTAAAACTCATGAATCTGTTTTAGACTCACCAAGAATGTGAAGGTGGAAAGAGGTTCTCCACTGACTAGTTCTTTCAGGGATTGAGGTACTGCAGCAGATAGCATACAAATCAAAGACTGCCATTGGTTCCTACCCAACGAGTCACCAACAAACATTACAGTTTTTCCTCTCATCCTCATCAGAAACTCAACACCATTGAACCTACCATTACACAATGCCACAAAAACAAAAGAAAAAAACATCACTCAGAATATTCAAATTATGCTATGAAACTACACTACATTATCTAAAATAACAATCTTTTTCTGTTGTTTGTAAACTTTGTACCTTGGGAGCTCACAATTGAGAGGCTTCCATCTATATTTAAGGTAATCAGAATCCAGGCCATACATTTGACAATTGAATTCTGGGTCTATGATTTCACAGCTAGAAGATTGATAAAAAGGGTAACTTTCATCATGAACCCAAGTGCCAACAAACAATGCACAAGTGCTTTGGTTGTTGTAGGTTTTCAAAATGGGTTTTTGATGGTGAAAAGGATAATGATGATGATGATGAAGAGAAGAAGCTTTTTGGCATTGAAGTGAAAGAATGAAAAGAAGAGAGAAGAATGAAACGAAAACAGAAGAAAGAAGAGACATTGATGGAGAGAGTAGAAGAGAGGGAAAACCAAAAGGTGTTGATAAGAAGAGGTAACTGTTTTGAGAGAAAAGGTATAGAAATGGTGGTGGGGGAGAGAAAATAGTGCTTCTTTTTTGTTGTGTGCATGTGAAGATGGATGATCGTGGTAATGAGTATGCAACTTTTTAAACCGGTTTAGTAAATTTGAGTTATTGTAAGTAAAAGATATATATATATATATATATATATATATATATATATATATATATATATATATATATATATATATATATATATATATTAACAAATGTTTTATAGTTTATAGTTTATAAGTTAGTATAATATTTTAGATTTGATTGATAACGGTCTGACCACGGGTTTATAACTTATTTTGTTAATTTATATTTATTTTCTAAACCTTTTTCAAATAGTTTACCTTATTTATTATTTTTTTCTTTCTTTTTATCTTTATTTTTTACAAAAATTTACATTTATCTTCTATAATTTTTTTAATTTAAAATAAAATAATTATATATTAAATATTTTTAGTCATTTTACATTTATTAGTTAGTTGAACGCTAAGTTTACTAAACACTTCAATTAACTTATTAATCTCAACTATCACTATGAACTATAATTATCATCATCATTCATCGACTATCAACTAGCTTATCGGTCAACCGCTATTTATAACTTATAAGATCATATAATATTTTAGATATGTTTGGTACGATCTTTTGATCACGAGCTTATAACTTATTTTGCTAGCTTATAGCTTATTTTCTAAACGATATTTCAAATAACGTTTTAACTTATAACTTATTATTTTTTCTTCTTTTTTATCTTTATCATTTTAGCAAAAATCCATATTTATTTTAATTTAAAATAAAATAGATTTTATATTAAATATCTTTTAAGTAATTTTACATTTATAAGTTAATTGCTTAATTTTATCAAATATTTCAATTAGCTTATTAGCTATTACTCTCAACTATCAATTATAAGCTATAAGCTATCTATCATTCATCAGTCATCAGCTATAAGATATAAGTTATCAGCTAGTTTATCAATCAACTGCTATTTTTACCAAATAGACTCTTACACTAATGAACAATAGAAATGATGATGTGAGTGGATTTGATTAGGGGGTGTATATGGGTTGGGTCAACCCACATAATTCAGTCAAACTCATCCATAAAATTTCATAAAAGTGGGTTGGGTCAGGTTATTGAGTGTATATGGACTTAAAAACTAAAGAATCCATTAAAAAAATCAAGTTTCGTGTAAAACCATACCCAAATCCAAAAAACTCACTAACACACAAATCAAACCTTTTTTTTTTTTTTTTTACAATTTTAATGATTTTGATGAAGAATAACTTGATTGTTGAAATTTTATTCTCTTGAACATTTACTATTTTAGTGAACCATAATTTTAACTACTTTTCAATATTTCATCTTTGGTTATTTTGATGTTAATACAATTTTATGTCAGACAAATTTAATTTGTTGTTAGTATTTTATGATAATTTTCACTAGTTGATGTTATAATTTATTATTTTATGATGGTAAGAAATAATAAAACTAGGGTTTTTTTAATTTTTTAAGAAGATAAAAATGTTGAATAATTTTTATGAAAAAATATGATGACTCGTTATTTAATATTAATAAAATAAAATAAAAATTATTTGGGCAATCTGCTACTCAACTCAACCCAAAAATTAGTGAATTTGTCCAAACCGACCCATTAATATAATAGGTGGTTATTTTACCTCACAAACTGAGTGTCTATATGAATTGGATATTGGATTAATCCAATCAAACCGAACCATGTACACCCCTAAATTTGATGACAAAATAGGATGCATAGATATTAAATGTGAAACTCATAATTTTTACATAATTAATGAATATTTGCTCCATCCTAAATTAAAATGACAAACGAATAAAAATCATATAAAATTAAATATTATTGAATAATCTATTTTTAAGATAGAATATTGGACTAGCCTTTCAATTTTTTTATGAGATTAGATATTAGACATTAATAAAAGTAAAGATTATACATAAATAATAAATAACAGGAAATAGGTAACAAGTTGTATGACTATTTTCTTTAAATAGCAAAATCAATTCTCTTAAAACTATATTTATTGTCTTAAGTGACACAACATTGTTATACATGAACATTTGTACTATTTATAAAAGAGTTACTGCTTTTTGTGCTAGAAAATCAAAATTGTCAAAGAAAAATGATATAAAAGCATGTTGATTGTCCAAATATGTATTCTCATGTTTGACCACTTTATTTGAAGCGGAGTTGAGAGCTTCTTGTGCTAGAATAAAACCTCCAATTCTGAGTCCCGATTGCAAAATCCCAATCAAGTCTACACGTGCATGTTTCCCTCATATCCATCCATACACCGAATATGTTGGCCTAAGAGTCAATCTCTTCTCATGTGAGTCGGTCAAGAAATTCAAGCCTTTTCTTCACAGATACCCCTGGACACCTAAATATATCAAATAGGACATCCTTAATAAAGTCATGTCGATATTTGAATCATGGAAGCTCCTTGAAATGAATAGTGTGTTCCCCAAATGTATCTAAGCACACCTTGTGGCAAACAAGATAAACTTTGCCAACAAGAAATAAAGGAATCATAAGTCGATATTTAAGGATGACATGATACTCTATCGGAGACATATGTTGGCCTAGACTGTCAATAGGTATAGCAGGGAGAAAATCTTGAGCATGTGGTGCTTGTAAACAACCAAAAATTACTTTTTGTCTTATAGTCATGTGAACCTTTACATTCATATCCTGTAAATTTTTACTAAAAATGGCACTTGCCAAATCATGTTGTTCTTTAGGAGGGATATCCTTTCTACTAAACTCATTAAGGTCAAAATCTGGAATCACAACACTAAGACCATCCAAAACTATTTTTTCGAATATGAATAACCAAAAATACATTTTTCATAATTTGTCGAATAATAGTCCGTTCGAAGATGCATATCCAAATATACGGGACATTTTTGGAATTTCGCCAAATATTTCCAAAAAAATATAGAGGTGAGAATAGAAATTCTCCTCTGTCAATGATACATTAATTAATCATGTCAATAACACCTAGACTATTTTTCAATATATTAGTTAAAGTTATAATTTTTTTAAAATATCCTCGAGAATTTATCATTTTCTCAAGAAATTCTCCTCCGTCCCATATTATAAATAAATATATTATCCATTAATTATTCAATAATCTAAAAAGATAAAATTTATTTATAATACAGGATGGAGTAGTACCTCACTGACATCTAGGGCTGGCAAAACGGGTCGGCCCGGCCAAATCAAAAAAATTCATGCTTGAACAAAAAATTTAGAGCCCGTTTATCATCTGGGCTTTTAAGCCCGATCCGTTAAAATTCTGATGTTAACCGGACTAGTCCGGCCAGATTGCGGGTAGCCCGTTTATTTAATTCTTTCTATTTTTTTATAAAAACTATAATATATTATACAATTAATGTCCATATTATTTTTTAATGAAAATTAAAATATCCATTTTATAATACATTTTACTACTAATGTTAATTTTAATAAATAACTATAATATATTATACAACTAATGTCCATTTTATAATATATTATATTACTATATCTCAACTTGAATCTTGATTATTTAATTAAAATAATTTATTTTTATGATATTTTATTTTAGATGTTACGAATGTAATTGATTTATACTTTTTAGTGATCAATAATCATATATATTTTAGTTTTTTAATTTATAGTCTATTAATTAATTAATTAATAAAAAATTAATATTAAATGTTATCCGGACCGACCCGAATAACCGTAGTCCGCGAAGGGTTGGACTTGAACAAACAAATTATAGCCCATTTAAATTTCGAGACTTTTGGGCCCAACTCGCCAAAAGGTGCGAACCGTTCTGAACCGACCCAGGCAGTCGGATAGCCCGTTTACAAAGCTCTACTGTCGATACAAATAATAAAAGTTAACAATAATAATAAAATAATAATCTATTAAAATATTTATAAATAAATTGAATGATTTAAGTTTTATTTTATCTAAAATTTTAAAGTCTATTTATCTTAATTTAGACACTTTAACCCTAGGACCAATCTTGTATACATGTCATCTCTATATCTTATAAAAATAAATACTAAATAAAAAGTAAACAAATGAAAGAAAACTAATCTCAATACGTATGCAAAAATATTACTATCTTTTTTTATAAAACTATCTTTGTTTCTTTTTATAAGTGAAAAGTAGTTTTTTAATTTATTGAATAATTAATATGGTTGATCAATTTAGTGGTGCAAATGGCCCATTTATTAAATGAATTTAAAATATCAAATGTATTTTATAAAAAAGCGGAAGTAGTATTATATAGTAGTTAAATCCTATATCCATCTTTCAAAGAATAAGAAAAACATAATAGAAAATGATAAATCACATGGTAATATTGTGAGCCAGATCTCTTATGGAGATAGAAACAAATCCTTATCATTTGAAAGAAATAATTTGTACATGTGAGATCTAGCATCAATTGAATTAGGGAATATTTTTACTATTGGATGATTAATTAAGAAATTTTCTTTACTCATCTAATGGGTTTCTTCTTCACTCTGGTGAAAAACTAAAATATCCATCAATTTTGTAAGTTAACTGGAATTCATAAAATAAGGTGAATTAAGTAAGTGCACTTACGAAATAATCAAAATTTAATAAAAATATGGTGGTCGTGGTACACTTACCAATTCATATACAAAATTCGTAAGTTAACACGAAGCCTGCATGTTGTTTTAGAAAACACACAGGCGCACCCCAATACCATTCATTCAAAATACCCCAACATCAACCTCTGATTCCAAAATCTTTGCAATTTCTACCACTTCAAAAGACACTGATCAAATTCGGCTCATCATTTCAAATCGTTTCCAACTCTACCAACCTCCATTTTGTGTAAGTTTTAATCAATTTCTATTACAAATTCATGAATTTTTGCAATAGATTATTAGGTTAGGTTATAAAAATTTAATAGAATATGATGTTATAATAGGCATAATGTAGTAGGAAAATAGGATTTTGGGAGTTGCAGGTTCAAAATTTTTGGTTTTGAAGAAATACGGGCGAAGAGTTTTTGCAAGTTAACTTGCAGTGAACCAGAAATACTTCATGAAGTGAATTTGCAATTTACCAAGGATGGAATGGTCCCAGTTAACTAACGAAATTTTATGCGATTGTTTAAATTAGTAATACTAACAACGTAATGCTTTATTTCAAAATAACCAAGAATGACAACTTAGGATGACACGTTTGAGACATAGCGGGCAAAAGCAGGACCAGCGTTTGTAAACACGTTTAATTAAATTTATTTAAAATAAATAGATGATTCAATGTTTTATTTTATGAATTGATATGGTTTCTGTTCTAGTTAATGATTACGCGGCTTAGAATTATAAAATGATCATTGTTTTATTCCTCTATGACTAATTAACAGAATAAGTGTGTAGAATATAAGACAATCATAATAATATTAATATTAAATCTATTATTAATAATTATTATTTTATTAATTAAATAATAATTATTTAATTAGAAAGGGGCAAAGATAAGAATTGAGAATTAGGGGTCCAAGGGCTATTATTGGGAAAAATAAGGAATAGGAATCACAATTGTTATTCGATTGTAGAAGTGAGAAGAGAGGAAGAACAAGGAAGTTAAGACAAGAGCAATTGGGAAGAACCTTAGAACCTTCAATCCAAAAGTAAGGTGGGGTTCTAACTCTATAAGGGTTTGTATGATGATGGGTTATGGTAGAGTTAGACTATGTAATTAGAAAATCATGTTTTTGTGAAATTGTTGATGTATGAAAAATTGCATGTGTGTTGTTATTGATGATGATGTTGTGTGAGTTTGTGTTTTAATGATTTAGATTAAACCCCAAATGATGGTTATGAATGGTATATTTGGTGATAAATTTCCGCTATTTGATGCTTGGAAAATTGGGTTTTGAGGGTTGGATTGGCAAAATCGAAACCTTCATTGTTGCAGAATTTTTGATGTCAAGGCGTGGTATCGATTAACCATATAGGTTAATCGATTTCTAAAAAAGTACAAATTTTGAGCTCTTGGACTGTGAAATCGACTAACCATATGAGGCAATCAATTCCACGAGTAAAACTTTGAAAAATTGACATTTCTGATGTGGAAATCGATTAACCATATAGGGTAATTGATTTCTTGAGCAAAATCGAGAAAAATTATAGTTTTCAAAAATTCGTAACTTTCAAACCGTAAGTCCATTTTTGTGCCGTTTGGACCGTTGGAAAGCTAAAAATATTTTCTAACTAATAAAATTATTTGAAAACAATATAAAGTGATTTTGTAGATCTTGTTTCATATTGATGTTTATGTGAATTGATTGTGAATAAGACGATGAAAATGAGAAGTTTTACGATGTGATGATGTTGCGATGTTGTATAATTTGCGAAGTGTAACCAAGTGTTGATTCCCTAGTCTTGTGATGTGTGTTTGTGTCATTGCATGATGTATTATGACATGTTTGCATTTCATTGCATATTCATAAGCGACGATTGTAGCCTAATGGCATAACAATATTGTATTGGTACCACATGCATCTAGTTAGAAGTTGGTCTTATTGCATTCAGGCGTTGTTGATGACTATTATGTGATTTGATTAACCGTTGGGTGTGATTGTTGAACCTATTATGTATTGATGTTGATGTATAAGTTATTATAATTATGAATGTTATACTTTATCTACCTATTATCATACTCACTTTTATATTGTTATGATATCTCACTCCTTCTGTTGTTATATTTCCTACACGTGGGTAATGTGCAGGTGATCAGGATTAGCGACGCTTGAGGTATGGAGTAGCGCCTCGTATTTGCGTAGATTAAATCGGGTCTTGCCCTGATACGTAACACCGGGGATGGGCGCTTGTTTTATTTAATTGATGTTTTCTTGAATAGTTTTTGGGAGTCTTGTGAATTCTTTTTTTATGGGAATTTTTGATTTTTGGTGATGATTGAATGATGTTGGATTAACTTTGAATTATTTTCCGTTGAGTTAATGAAGATGAATTATTAAATACTTTAATGATGGTGGTGTCGATTCATCCGATTTTTTTTATGTGATATCTATCTATTTACTAATGTTGAGCAAATTCTGAGATGATGAAATGTGACATCCTATTTGATGCGGTTTTGAATTTTATTTCACTCTGATTTTATTGAATTATTAAATGGAGAAAATAGGGTGTTACAATTGGTATCAGAGTAGGTCGGTCTGTCCGGCCAGGTTGTCGAGTCTTTAGTGTAGTGTGATAGTGCAATACTGATAATGTGCTTATTCTAACCGTTGTATGATGTCGTGATGTAGAAGATATCAATGGGTGGAAGAGGAAACAATGCACTTGCTAATGCGTTGCAGACTTTGGCTCAAGCAATGCAAAATCAGCCTAACACTGGTGAAAACAATGGAACTCGTGCTTTGGAAACTTTTCAGAGAAACCATCCACCTACGTTCAAGGGGAAGCATGATCTGAAGGGCAGAGGTGGCTCAAAATTGAAAGGATTTTCGGTCCAATGTTCGGATGTGCAAAAGTGTGTTTTGGTGCATATGCTAGTAAGAGAAAGCGATGATTTATGGGTTTCTACTGCCGGTGGAAGGCACGTGATTATTACAGGGCATTATTCGTATGAAATTCTGGTAAAGTATTACGGAGGATGTTCATGGGAAGAAAAGATTGAGTACACAGGTAAAACAAGGAGATATGTCGGTGACAGTATAATGCCAAAGTTTCTGGAGTTGGCGAGTTATTATCCTCACTACATTGAGGGGACGTGTTATACCCCAAAATTTACCCTCCTATTTTTCAAGACAATCCACATCTCCATACTCAAGAATTTCTCAAGGGTTGACTAGAAAACCCTCTCCTAAGCAATTAACCCCACTAGGGTTTTTATTCTCTCAAGTCAAAATTTTGAATTGGGGACGAAGCCCCTTGGCGCGTTTTGGGGTAAAATTATTTTCAAAAATATTTTTCTTATACATTGCATTTGTTTCATCTTACTAATGATGGTGTAGCTCGGATGGCGCAGCGTTGGCTTGTTCACCCCAGGGTTAGGGGTTCGATCCCTGGCGCCCCCAACCATTTTTTGTTGTTTTTCCAATTAACCTATTTTCTCTCTTTATTCTTATTTCTTTTTTATTTTATTTTTCTTAAATTAGTTTCTTTTAAAATATTTTTTAAAAATACATAAAAATCTCAAAAAATATTTTATTTTCAAAATTAGGTTAATAAAACTTTCAATTAATTTTTGACATAAAAATGATTTATTTTTCTCACAATTTAAATTATTTTTCATAATTAATTGTTAATTAACTTAGAATTAGGTTTTTTTTAACTAAAATCCATTTCAAAAATCTGAAAAAAAATATTTTTCTTTTACAATTAGGGTTTAGATGTTCTTCCTATCATTAGACATTTTCTTTCAATTTATTTATTTTATTTCGCATTTAAATATTAGAAATGGTGTATAGGTTGCAAGGTTATTTTTGTAATAGCGATTTATCTTTCCGCATTTACTTTTCCGTACCTCTCATTATATATCTCCTCCTAAGCCTTGTAATAGTAGGTTTATTTTTCATATACTTTCTGCTCTATTATAAGCGTATATAAGCTTAGATGTATGCTAATAAGATTGCATGACAAGACTAAAATCCACGTTAGATCACTCAAATAATCAAGATAAATATATGAATCAAACACACTCTATTACACTTGCCCTCTAGGGTATCCTCTCTGTTGCTTTTCGATTAACATGGTCATGTCCCTCGAGCGTAGGGGTACCATTAGCAAAAGTCCCTAGATTCAAAATCATCACAAAGATCATAGTCCTTGATGAACCTCGATGTTGCCTCAAATATATGATCTCGTCCTCGGTTGTTGCCTACGAATAAGTGATGATAGTCCTACTAATGCTAAGGTATCCTTACAATGTTACCTTCAATGATCATCGATGACTACGATTGTCCCTTCACATCCAACGGATAGGGTTTACCAAATATTTATGTATTTTGATATTTCGACATTTTTCTCTTTAATATTTATAACATATAAATATTTACATGGTTTGCATATATAGATATTGCGTATATAGATATTGCGTATATTAATCTTTTTTGACAATTTTTCTCTTTAATTGAATTTCTGAAAATGGAAACATAATTCGAGTTATTATGAAAAAACATAGTAGTTGCATACATGGTTTATTGAGGAAGGTTTAGTAAGTTAACTTACGAACATTTCTGAATAAACCATGTTTAAAATAATAAAGCGTGCAAAAGGTGATTTCGTAAGTCAACTTACAATTCACCCGAAAAGCTTAATTAATAAGTGAACTTAGGAATTCACCTGCAAGGTGGTTATTAAAATTCACTAGAAGAATTTTGTTTTTAGGGGTGTTGGAGAAATTCACTAGGTGGGTGAAAAATTTCCTTAATTAATTCTAATGCTCGATATATTATTTTCAATTTGTAAAACTACGTTTGATTGGGAAAGTCTTTTAATGATTGATAACTATTAAATATTAAAATCTTTCATTTGTGGTTTGAACAAATTATTATAAATTGGCATAATAGATTATGACTAACTCACTAATAGATTGCTTCCTAATTTAAACCAAATTTTAATCTATAAATAGAGATTTTATATCATGAAAATTATCTTTGATCCATAATAGTTCGATATTAGTCAATGTAAAATCTAATATTTTGTTAGAGATCTACTCATGTAAAATATCGATTTTATTCAGTGTTTTAGTTGGCATTAATTTGGTAAAACTAGAAGCTTTAGTGTCTTGTAAGATGTCATGACATTGAGATTGAAGATAAATCCTACTTGACAAAAGGATGTTTGAAGTCTGACTCAGGCTAGCTGTCTTGAAATTATATGGCAGTCGATGTGCCGAGGATATTATGACATTCGGTGTGACATCATTATGATCTGTTTTCTGAGGTGACCAGGAAGTTTGTTGACTTCCTCTTATGTTTTTGTTATTGAAAGCATGCTCCGTGTTACTAATTAATCTTAATTAAACCTAAATTGGTTGTTGAAAAGACCATGTTTTAGGATTAAATTAAAGTGAATATCTTTAAGGAAAACTGATTAGATGTATATCAAAATTCAACCTTACAACATACTTTCACGCCTACGGAATTTATTGAAGATATAGCAGGTTTATTGTTTATGTCTTATTGAGATTTAACAATTGTATTTGTTATGATTCTCTTGTGAGTCAAGCAATTATCAATTGATAAGTGCATTGGACTAGGTTGTTTGTAAGGGTAGTTTATCACTCAAAGCTTTGAAGCACGAGTGTTTGTCTCTTGATTGAAAGCTTTGAAAGAATCAAGATAGTTTATTGAGTGTGTCTTCACAATTCAATTAATCAATAGGTTGATATCACTGCTGTGATTGAGGGTGAGTAGGAACTCAGATCTAGGTAGGACTTAGATTGAAGTGTCATTGGGTAGGTTTAAGTGAAGGAGATAAACGGTTGGTTTATTCAAATTAATTCTAATAGTGAATTTCCTCCTGGCCTCGAGATATAAGTGTAGTTATGCACAGAACTGGGTAAACAACTTATTGTGTTCTTTACTTGTTCATCTTTAGTTTGTGTATTGTCACCGTGTGGATACTTTGTGTAACATTCTCTGTGACATCAATTATCTGTTGCCGAATTTCCAATTGGCATCAGCGGGCACCCTCTGTTATTTACAGGTGAGATCTAGGGATAATAGTTTACGGCATAATGGATAAGAAGGAGGATTTGGAGGTAGACCACCTATTGGATGAGTCTAATTATGACTACTGGAAACCTCTTATGACTGTTTTCTTGAGGTCACTAGACATTAAAGCTTGGAGAGGCTAGCGACAAGGATGGAAACATCCAACCAAGCTTGAGAAAGATGGGACTCTTGTCTTGAAACCGAGGAAGAATGGAGCAAAGAGGAAGAGGAGCTTGCCCTGGGAATTCTAAAGCATTGAATACTTTATTCAATGGGATTGTGCAATATCTTAATTTGGTTCATCAATGTGAGTGGCCAAGGATGTTTGGGACACCCTTAAAACTACTCATGAGGGACATCCAAGGTAGGAATCAAGACTTAGATGCTCACTTCCAAATTTGAGAATTTGAAGATGAAAGAAGATGAGACTATTCATGAGTTTCACATGAATATCTTGGAGTTGCCAACACCTCAAGAGCTCTTGGTGAAAAGATGTCGAGAGGGAGAAGGCTGGTGAGGAAAATTCTCGGATCCTTGCCTAAAGTTTGCAATGAAAGTAACTGCAATAAAAGAACAGGACATCAGCACCTTGAAGGTTGAAGAACTTATTGGATCTCTTATGACCTTTGAGATGGGAATCAATGAAACTGTTGACAAAGAACAAGAGCATAGCACTTGTATTACGAAGAAGGATGCAAGGTGGAAGATGAAGAGAAGATATACGAAGCTATAGCCATGCTTGGAAGACAATTCAACAAATTCAAGAGGATTGATCCAAAGTCAAGGACATTGCATCGACATCAAGAGATCTTATGACTCCAGAGAAGATTCAAGTCGAGAGGAAAAGGAAGTCAAGCGGTGGAATCCAATGTCATGGATGTGAAGGATATGGACATATGAGATTGAATGTCCCACCTTTCTTAAGAAACAAAAGAAAGGAATGGTACGTGCTTAGTCGATGGTGATTCGGGGAAGTGATCTGAGGGAAGAAGGTGCCAAACTTGTCTTTGCTCTCCTTTGGAGTGTACAATTCGATATGGATTCTAGTGATGAAGAAGTGACATTTGAAGAACTTGAAACCTACCGGAAAGTCGTATATAAAAAGTGGTGAAGTTTGTCAGCAAAATGAGGAACAGAAAAAGCTGATTGAGAAGTTGGAAGCTGAGAATGTGAAGCTAGAGCTGAGAAAAGGAAAACCACCACTATAAATCTCTCAATAGTGATATTGTCATGTTCCCAACTCTGATCGGATGTCTAAATCTGTCAAAATGTTGACATCTAGTACTGATAAGTTGGAGGAAATACTTCAGCTTGGACAAAATGCAGGAAATAAGCATGGTCTAGGATATGTGGCTGAAAAGAAACCTGTTGGTGACATTAAAAAGAAGAGACATGGGAAAACAATGGCGAACCAGTTGCCTGACACAAAGCAGAAATATGCGGCTCAGGGTATGTGGCTGCAAAGAGATTTGCTAATAACCAGGAGAGGAACAAACCTTGCAAGTCAAAGGCAAAGAAGATGTCATACCACAAAGCAGAAATAATCACCTCGGGATATGTAGGCTAAGAAATTTGTTAATAACAAAGGAAGAAACAGGACCTAATGAACCAATGTCAAAAGATGTCACAACATTGGGTTCAACATCAAAATCATAGAAACTTGAGCAGAAAGTTTCAAAGATGGAGATGTCATTATTGTGGAAGGTTTGGTCACATAAAGTCCTTCTGCTATAAGCTACATGGATACCCTAATCGGACTCCTTATGTTAAGCCTAAAAACATCAAGTACCCACACTCAAAAGTGGAAAGAGGATGAGCTCGATAGCTCACACTTCTCTTAGAGTGTGTGCGTAAGATTGGTACTTTGACGGTGGGTGTTCTAAGCATATGGAGGAGAGGAAATCTTCTTAAAGATGTTAAACCTCATTCATCGGTTCTGTTACTTTTGGAGATGGAGCTAAAGGAGAAATCAAAGGTATGGAAACTCAACCTGTGCAGGTTCCAAGCCTAAATGGAGTGTTCTTTGGTAAAAGGTTTGGCTACAAATCTCATTAGCATAAGTCAAGCTATGTGATATGGGACTCACATCAACTTCAAGCGAATATCTTGTAATCAATGATGAACAAGTAGTGATTATGAAAGGAGTTCGGATCAAAGGACAAGCTACTTGTGGAATCGAGAACACTCTGCCCTCTGTGCTCTACAGACAAAGATGAAGAGGAAGTGAAGCGTGGCAAGAATCGATCATCCACAATTGAGAGGAATGAAAAGGATAAGTTTCATAAAGGGAGCCAAGGATGCCAATATTTCTCATGAACAAAGGGAGAATCGTGGTAAGTATAAGGCTGGACAGGAAATCGGAATGTCACACTCAATGTCTGACATCGACCACTCCTAAAATCTGAAGCAAGGTACTAGGATCGGTATGAAAGGCTAACAAGTATCTTCTTTGTGAAGGATACAGGGAGAGGAGTCTTGGATGAAACCCTCTTTGTCAAAGGAGGAAAGGTCATGGTGCTTCAAATTTATGTTAATAACATAGCTTTGGAAGAATACCTAACACAATTGTGAGATATGTTGACAACCAAATACAAGTGAACTGGATGAGCCTCATTGGATAGTTGATTCAGTTTCTTGGACTGCAAGTCTCACGGATGGAAGACTCAACACTCCATCCACTGAGCAAGTATGCAAGGAATTTTGTCCAGAAATTTGGGATGAAGAATGGGTGTTTTAAAAGGACTCCTGCTCTCCACAAATTTGAAGGCACAAGAAAACAAGTGGAGAGAGTGTTGATCAAAGCTTGTGTAAAGGTCTTTGATGAATGTGTCTTCTTAAGAAACAATCTTATTCCTTGGATCAGCAAGAAACAAAACTGTGTTCCTATACAATGTTGGAGCTGAACACATAGCGCTGATAGCAATTGCTCTAAGATGATCCGGATGAAGCGGAATCTTGATTGAGTACAATGTCATACAAGATGTCATGACATTGTACTGTGTTTCATGCACTGAGGCTAGTCAATTTAAGACTTTAAGGGACAAATTGGGTATTTGTCAATATGAGGGTTAGCAATTAATCATGTCTACAACAAGGGATGAAAGGACTTTGTATTTCAATTATTTATAAGTGGGTTATTCAAGTATTTTCATCCTCATTTTAAAAGGTCCAAGAATAGGAAGAGACACCCTCATATAATAGTTTCTTCATTTGAAAGTAGTATCACTCTTTCTTTACCTAAAAGAAACTCTGAAACCCTTTTCCTTTTTCGCTCTCCTCCTCTCAAAAACCATCAGCTGAATATGTCTTCATCATCCTCATCATCCCAAGAATCAGGATCTTCATCTCCCTCCATGGCTGAAGTTAGGTCAAATGCTGAAGCCATGCAAGCTGAAGCGCTGAGAGTTACTCCGCTGCGTACAATGGCCACTGACCCAGAAAAAGTCAAGAAGTTACGCACAAGAAATGCAAGAAGGGCACAAGCATCTCTTACGGTAAGACTTCTGCCATCATCCTCTGTTCCCCAGACTAGTGAACAGAAGGGTCTGGGTCAGTGCATGGGCCATAGCTAGGATAGTGACTAGCATACTAAATGAGAATCAACATGCACAGTTTGGGTCCTCAGAATCATAAGTGCACTAGCCCTAGCTTAGCAGTTGATCCAGATGTCAATAAGAATGTCAAGACATCTGGTGATGATGTTGATTCTCCTATCATGGATGATGTAAATCCTTCTGCTCCAGTTCCTGAAGGATGTAAAGATGATAAGGTAATTGAATCCCCTGCTGCTAATGAGAATGAGATTTAGGTGAATTCTTGAGAAATCCCCAGATCATTGTACCCTGTTAAATCACCTGCTATCTCTGCTGGTAACATCTCTGATAGCATTCTTGAAGATTCTCCTGAGAAGAACACTAATCAGAATATTGATTCCCATATCATCAATCTAGATGAGAAGTTTTCTGATAATGACCTCATAGCAAGTTAATCCCAGCATTGCTAGGAGGGTAATGAGTAGGAAAGGGAAGCAAAGTGCTATTCCAAGTTCTGTTCATGAGAAGAGTACTGAAGTTGCTTGCAAGACTCCTAGAAGCTGAGAGTAAGGCTGTAGAAAAATCTGGTAAGGGCAACAAGGCTGGAACTTCCAAAGGGAAGGGTAAAGTAAAGGATGTTGGAGGTATCTCTAAAGCAAAGAGAACCTCAATGGTGAAGAAGAGGAAGGCACCTGAGCCATCAGAACATGATGATTCTGACTTTGATGTTACAGAGAATGTCTCTGACATTCATTCAAGAAAAAGGCTGTCTCTTGGGAAATTGCCCATAGTCCCTGAAGTGGCAATTGACAACATTTCCTTCCACCACCCTGAGAATGCTAACAGGTGGAAATATGTGAACTTGAAGAGAATTGCACTTGAAAGGGAACTGAATAAAGATGCTCTTGAATGCAAGGATATGGTTGATCTGATCAAAGAAATTGGATGATGAGGCTGTGGAAGTTCTCAGCGCTATGAAGGGTTGGTAAAGGGTTCATTGTGAACTTGTCAAGTGGTTTGTGTTGATGGAAGATCAGCGATTTCGAGACTGTCTATGTCGGAGGGAGAAGAGTGAAATTCTCCCCAGTATAATCAACAAATACTTGGAAGATCGATGAAGCTCACTGAGCTAGAAGAAGCTGATGGCCACATCTCCCATACTATCACTGCTAAACAAGTGAAACATTGGCCAATGAAAAGGAAAGCTAACGCTTACAAACTAAGTGTTAAGTTTGCTATTTTACTAAGATAGGGGCTGCAAGCGGGTTCCAACAAACCACAAGTCTACCATCTCCATTGGTGGGCAGATTCATTTTCTTGTTGGAACAAAAGCAAAGTTTGACTATGGAACCTACATTTTTGAGCAAACCTTAAAACATGCTGACAGTTATGCTATAAAAGGACCAATAGCCTTTCCCTCCCTCTTGTGTGGTATTATAACTGATCAATACCCTGACATCCTGGTTAATAGAGATTCAGTGTGTAAAAGAGCTCCTGCCCTTGGTTTCCACTACAAGCTATTTCAAGGGAAGCATGTTCCAGACATTGTCATGACATCTGCTGAGACATCAAATGTCAAGGCAAATTCTCAGAAGGCAAATGTCATTGCTGTGCTAAAAGAGACCTGTAGGGAACTTGAAGCAAGGAAGCAGACCATTGAAGAACTGATCTCTACACTTGAAAAGGAGAAAGACACAGAGGTTGAGGAAGAAAGGCTTGATGGTGATAATTCTGCTGCTCATATGGATGAAGATGCTGATGCTGACCAAGCAGCTGCTGGTGAAGAAGGCTCTGAAGATGTTTCCTTCCACAGTGCTTCTTCTGGAGAAGAAAGCACTTGAGTTGTACTCACATGCCTACTGTTGTTGCTGTTTTCAAATTTTGTTCTATTTTCTCCAATGCTGGTTTTTGGTGTATTTATTTTTGGATGATTGTAATCTTTTGACAGAGATGTACCCCTAAACAATGATGGTACTTAATCATATGTTGAATGTTTGAGGCAATTGTATTGTTCCTTTGGCCCTTTATGGCTAAAGGGGAGAGAAGAACTACTTGTGTGGAGGTATTGGGAATTTGGGAAGCTGTAGCAATTTAAATTTGCATGGGAAATTGTGGGAATTGTGGGATTTTTGTATGGGTAGAATTTATCTTATCTCTAGGTTCTAGTTTCTTTAAGCTTAGAACTAGTTTGTCTTCTGCTGCATAGGTACTCTGATGTGTTAAGTAGTTTTAGCCAAAAATGTGCCAAAGGGGGAGTTTGTTAGTGTTTTAAGTTGGCATTAATTTTGGTAAAACTAGGCTTTAGCAATGTCTTGATAGATGTCATGACATTCAGAGATTGAAGATAAATCCTACTTGACAAGGATGTTTGAACATTTCAGAATTGGAAGCTAAAGCACATCTTTGAAATTACTGCAGAAAAGCGATCGATGTCATAACGAGATGTTATGACATTCGATGTGACATTCTATAGAATCTTTTTCTGAGATTTTTCGGAAGTTTGTTGAGTCTATATTATGTTTTTACATTGTTAGAAAGCATGCTCACGTGGCTGCTAGGTTAATCTTAATTAAACCTAAATTGGTTGTTGAAAAGATCATGTTTTTAGGATTAAATTAAGTGAACCCTAGCTATCTTTATAAACCCAAAACGAAGATTCGGGATGCTTCTATAAAAGGAATTCAACCCTTACACTATTTCCTACGCCTCCGGAATTTATTGAAGATATAGCAGGTTGTTATTTGTGTCTTGTTAAGAGATTTAACAGTTGTATTTGTAATTCTAGTTTCTCTTGTGAGCCAAGCAATTATCAATTGATAAGTGCATTGGACTAGGATTTGTTTGTAAGGGTATTTATCACTAAGCTTTGAAGCACAGTGTTTGTCTCTTGATTAAGCTTTGAAGCAAGATCAAGATAGTTTATTGAAGTGTGTCTTCACAATTGAATTAATCAATAGGTTGATATCAACTGCTGTGATTGAAGGGGTGGTAGGAACTCGGATCTAGGTAGGACTTAGATTGAAGTGTCATTGGGTAGGTTTTAAGTGAAGGAGATAAAGTGGTTGGTTTATTCACAGATTAATTCTACTAATAGTGAATTTCCTCCTGGCTTGGTAGCCTCCAAATGTAAGTGTAGTTATGCACTGAATCTGGGTAAACAACTTATTGTGTTCTTTACTGCCTTTTGTATTTAGTTTGTGTATTGTCAACAGAGGTTAGATACTGTGTCATAACATTCTCTGTGACATCAAGTATCTCTTTGGAATTTGATTTGATTCAATGTTATTTAGTGTAAAACTCTAGTTTGGTTCGGAGGATACCTACATAAAACTCCATCTCGGGTTGGAGGATAGCCCATGTAAAACTCTATCTTGGTTTAAGATAAGTCTGGGAATATATGATGTAAGAGCTAAACTCGTTAAATATCTTAAAGGTATGTGACTTACTAGAGCGTTTCAAAGCTTTTGAGATAATATATGTGCCAGCAGAATTTTAGAGAGAAACTTATGTCCAAGCTCTCCAACTCTGACGAAATTAGTCAACTTCATTGTAATTCATGAGATGCTAAATCGTCCCTAGTATTGAGGTGAGTGAGACCAACACTTTCCTAAGTCTCCCAGGCCAATGGTGGATGATGCCCATAATCCACACTATCTATAATTAGATGAACTACAATGAGACAAATTAGAAAATAGGATCCACAACAAAATACATTATGTTTGTCAAGAAGGATCTACAAATAGGAATGTCATGCATAAGGCATATTGTCCAAGCAAGCTCAATCCACATGCTACTAAGGACGACTATTATTGTCCATCAAGGCGAATAGGCAAACGAATTGTAAGCAAGGTAATATTGAAGGGTATCGAAGAAGCTAGATGATGTCAAAGGATGCACTAGGTGCTTTGGTCATATCACACCTCCAAATCGACATTTCAGACAACACTTCTAGTTTCACACGGAAGATAATGAGGCATGGATAAGGCGTGATGCGACCCTAATAGAAGAAATAAGATATATTGTCCACATTAGAATTCACCGCAAGAAAATGGAGACTACAAGATACAACTCAAAAGTGGTTTGAAGGAAAATGTAGGAGGGTAACTTTGTGCAGAGACAAGTCGTTATGCCCACCCATAAGGAAACTACAACCCAACTGGTAGGAACCATATTACATATATCAAAAGCTACTTCACATAGCCTACAAGCTCGAGGAGTTAGATGGTCGACACATTCCTAAAACTTGGAACTATGTTAATCTAAGATATTACAATAGTTAATTGTTAAAAAGAGAGGTTCCAACCAATGTATGAATCTCTTTGATAAACAATTGTTATGTGCAACAAGTTTATTTGCGTCTACATTCGACTTAAATGTTCAAATTCAACATGAAGATCGTTGTCGCCTTAAAAAGGAAATACAATTATTGGACTTCCACAGGAAATTTTTTCCCTCTCTAGGGGCATTATAAACATTGTTTATATGAGACACTTTCGTGCTAGTCACTCAACTAAAAGTTTTTCCCAAGGGACTAAAAAATTCTCACTAGCTCAACTAAAAGTCTCACCATAGGGACTCAATTAAAATTCTCGGCACAAGGAGTCAACTAAAAGTCTATCTCAAAGGACACAACTAAAATTTTCTCATGAGTTACTAACTAAAAGTCTCACTTGAGGACTCGACTAAAAGTCTCTTCTAAGAGACTTAACTAAAA
This sequence comes from Vicia sativa, assembly GCA_021764765.1. NCBI lineage: Eukaryota > Viridiplantae > Streptophyta > Magnoliopsida > Fabales > Fabaceae > Vicia > Vicia sativa. Next base: position 178,944,194 of record CM038795.1, read on the forward strand.
TTCTTACTGAGGGCTCAGTGAAAATCTCACCCTGAGGACTCAACTAAAGTCTCGCCATAAGACTCAACTAAAAGTCTTGCGGATGGACTCCTCTTAAGTCTTACCTAAGTTGCTCTATTTAAGGTTCCATCTGAACAATTCTAAACGAAGGAAAAAGAAACTAAATTACTTATCCATTTCCAAGTCCTCGTACTAGAGGACTATGTATTGGTATATTAGAAACCAACAAGGTCAATGAGGAGGAAAATTATGTAACATCTCATCCACAACATCTCCTTAGTCATCTATCTCCTAGATCGATAGACCATTTATTGGATTTGACACTTTATGCTCAAATATGTCACCTAATTAAATCGACAATTTGCTTAAAGTGTGTGAAAATAGGAAATGATGTGTCACTGGTCCACAACGTGGAAAAGTGAGGGAAGTAAACCACGTTGATATGAATGATAAGGGATTAGTTACCTACTCTGCACTCTGAAGTAGATTTACTTATTGGAAATCGAGATCTAGGTCTAGGAGTTTTTATAAATATCTCAATCCTAAAAGTGAAAATGAGACAATCGGTTTTCACATAAATACAATCTGGACAAAGTTCCCACTTTCCTACTTGAGCTAAGTTAAATTCAATAAAAAAAATTCAAAGTCACCCTTAGTCACTATATATGATCTTTTACGATGAGAAATGATATATGGACATAAAAATGTGGACACCATTATTGACACCCTAATTTTCTCTCTCTTTGTTTAAGCGCTTTTTAACTACTACATAATTTTATAAGGCTCAAGAATACATTTATACACCAGAATTTACAAAGGACACCGTATGGTGTCCAAATATCAAATATCTTTTACAATGACGTCTTATACATTTTGTTCAAGTTCAAAGTCACACATTTTAAAAGCAATAATAAAATCAACGTCTTGAGACGATATCGACACTTAGGAGGAGATCGATTAGAGGGAAGATCGATACTTAGGTCTCTTGGTGTTTTGGTGTATGGGTGGGTAGGAGGGAAACATTCTTGTGTGACTTGTGAAGTTTCTCCCACGGTGGATTTAAGGGATGATTATTTCTTGTGGGACAGAAAACTCTCAAAGCGCTTCTAGTAAAGTGGTCAACGTGATAAAACATGTTCGAAAATCAACATGTTTTATACCATTGCCTTGACTCTTTTGGTTTCCTAGCATTAGATGTCGTTGATCTTTTACAAAGAGTTCAAAGACTTATGAATAGCAATGTTGTATCTCCTATATCTATGGATGTAATGTTTAAGAAAATTAATTTTGCAATTCGAGAAAAATAGCGGTAGCGAGTTGATTATCCATTTGTCTTCTGTTTCTATATAGACCACTTATTAAAATTAGAAATAATATTCATGACTATCATACAGCCAAAATATATGGTGAATTACTATGTTGGGTCAGTTTATTTAAAGACAACGATGTTGTTTTGTTTACCAAACACATGAAACTTTTTATATTGTTGCAATTGTTTGAACAACTTTGCTATTTATATGCCAAATGTTACACCAAACACTGTTCACCGTATGTATATGGTAGAACAATATTTTATATTTTAAAAGTATATATTTTAAAAATTAAAAAATGAACTGTGCATGAACAGTGTTTGAACAGTGTCGTTGAATAGTGTTCGTGAACAGTGTATGAATAATGACTTCTATTGATAAAATGAAATTGGTTAATCAAATGCAAAATATTGGTTAATATAGTGATGAAGTTGGTTAATAAACATCCAAATATTAAAAATAATTTTTAATAGTAAAACAAAATCGGTTAATGAAATGTAAAAAGTTGGTTAATGAAGTTAGGAAGTTGGTTAATAGACTGCCCAAATTTTAAATAATTATGAAGTTAGTTAATGAAATATAAAAAATTGGTTAATAAAGTTATGAAGTTGATTAATAAGTTACTTTTGCTTTTGTACTCCATCAATCTAAAAAAAAAATTAAAAAAAGTTAAAAAAATATATATTTTTTTTTTTTTAAAATAATATTATTTATAATATTTCACTGTTAACCGTATAAGTGAACAGTGAAATAGGGTGTAGGTGTAGGAAATGGGATAAGAATAACATTTTTCTTGTTTGAATATCAACAAAAAATATTAGAATTGATTATTGAATAATGTTATTCATACACCAAAATCCTACACCAATACTTATATCAAACACTATTCATCGTATTTATACAGTGAATAGTGTTTTTTAATAAAAAATATATTTATGAACAGTAATATATTATTATAATAATTTTTTTTATAAAAAATTTATAGTTTTTAATAGTAAAATAAAATTGGTTAATGAAATGATGAAGTTGGTTAATAAATGACTAAATATTAAAAATAATTTAGTAGCACTTCTATCGGAGATTGTTTTGGTGCTTCTATCGTAGGTTGCTTTGGTGCTTCTATCGAGGTTATGTTAGCATGTTTCCTTCAAAGTTGTTTTCACGTGTTTGACCAAGTTCTATTCTTCATTAGAACTTCTAATACTATGATCTTCAGTAAGCCTTGTTAAACAAATCTTTCATCGAGAGATCGCTTCTATCGGAGTTTGTATTTCAATCTTTATTCAAGTTTTCTTTACAACGTCGTGTTCCAAGTTCTTCCTTAGAACTTACATTCATCTTTGCTCCATATATTAACACCCCATCTATTAATAATTTTTATATTTCATTAACCACTATTATATATTAAAATATTATATTAACATAAATATCACTCAAAATCGAATTTAATCATTTAACACGGTAATCACGGGATGTCACAATTATTAAATAGAATAAACCTTCATTCAAACAATAGCCATGCTACACTGAGGATCAACATCCAAATAAATTTTCAATCAATTTAAGACCATGTCTTACACAGCGGAAAATATCATCAGCAAGACCGGAATAATTTCAATCAACATTATTCCCACTAAGTTTTAAATAAATAATAGACTAAGTCTAATTCTTCATCTAACGTTCCCCAGTGTTACAATCTAATCGAGCATGACACCGACATGGACTAAACGATGAGCTCTAGAGCCATCCTCACCGACTCTTCATTGCTAACTTTAATCAAAATGGTAAAGTAAGGGTGAGACTTCTCATAATTAAAGCATATTATAAGCTTCTCAATTAACAATATATTTCAAGCATATTAATCCACCCATTTCAACACAACTCCAGATTCAATACACAAGTACAACCATATAATCATCATGCACAACAATCATCAATCAGAGAATAGTAACACTGGAAGACATCCTAACATGTTACTATTCCATACAAATATAATGCAGACTCAATGCATGCGGTACCGACTCGTGACCAAGTCACCCAACACTGATCCATTCATCAACCGGATACAGTACCATCGATTCGCCCAGACACCACTGAGTCAAGAATCCAGCCTAACCACCCATCCTCACTCGGGTATCGGTTATCGGCAATCCAAGTCAAATTCCGCACAATGGGAATTAACTTCACCAAACAATGCATATGCACGCATCATTAGCATGCAACATCAATCGGCTATGTATACATTCATTGAACATAACTGAACCTCAACAATCAACATGATATATCAACTAATCATGCATACATCAACACAGCATAACATGCAAACCAATCCACATGATATATCAACCAATCATGCATACATCAACACAGCATAACATGCAAACCAATCCATGATATATCAACCAATCATGCACATCAACACGAGTTATGACCACATCGGACATCATAAACTCTCATCACCACCACATGATATAATCACCTATCATGAAACAATTCATCACAAAGCATAAATATGCCAAACACTTACCCTTTAATTGGTAAGCCTATCACCGATATATCACAACAACGACAACTAAGATCAATACCATCGTGCATATACAACACCAACAAACATGATATCAATACAATCATGAATACATCAATCATCATAAACTGAATCAACCCCAAAACATGATATTCCAACCATCATGCATACAATAACAACAGCGTAACACGCTTTACCTCGGATCAATACATCCATCAACACAGGGTCTCTGCTACATACGCATCAACATGCGTCAGTCAAAAGTCACCTATCTCGAAATTTGGCTCATTTTCAAAATAATTTCAGGTTTTAGAAAATATTTTCAGTTCACAAAGTAGAGCATTAAATTTAGAAAGTAACGTCCAAAACGGCGCTCAAAACGGACTTACGGTTTGAAAGTTATGAATTTTCAAAATTTGACATTTTACAAAAATTTAAGTTGGAACCCGGTTCCGTCACAGACAGGAACCGGTTCCTGAAAAGTTCAAAAACCTCGTTGCTGTAAAAATGTATGGGAACCCGGTTCCGTCACATACAGGAACCGGTTCCCACGTGTATTTTTCAGAGTTTTATAAATTTTCAAAGGGCAACCCGGTTCCTACCCAGACAGGAACCGGTTCCCACGTGTAAAAATGTAATTTTCTGCACTTTTGACAGCATTCCTCCATTTCCATTCAAACTCAAACATACCCATACGAACTCCAATCATGGGAACACTAAAACACATCATTTTTCATCATCTATCTCATCAAACAACATATTTCCATAATCTATTTTCATCTACCGACACTTTAATCATATTTCATACACATTCAGACTCAATCGACACCCCTCGACACTCTTAGGGACACATTCATGGAACCCTAGAATTTCACAAACACAATTTCCTAACATGCTATGATCTATAGAATCAACATCAAAACCTATAATAAGCATTAATCAGTCGAAATCACCCCTTACCTTGTGGGTTCTTCGAGATTCCGACGCTTCTAGGTTTTCCTTCCTCTCTTCTCTTCTCCAACTTTACGTATAATAGCTTTTCTTCCAAAAAAAAAAACCTATTTTCTTTTCTTTTCCTTTTATATTCCTTCAATAATCCTTTATTTATTCCAATAAAATAAAACAAATGGTAATTAGTAAGTGTAGTGTAATTTACTCCTCACCCTAATTACACTCACACCTCCACCTCTTCTTTTCTTCAATTAATCCCATAAATTCCAAAAATATAATTAATTCAAGTCCTTAATTAATTAAATAATTAAATTCCTATTTATTTAATTTCGAATTAAATCGGGTGTCACAACTCTCCCCACTAAAGAGTTTTAGTCCTCGAAAACACCACTTAGAGCGAACATTGAATACGAGTCCCTCATTTGACTCTCAGTTCCCATGTAACAATTCCATCTACGGTCCTCCCAAGCTACTCTTACCAATGCGATCTCTTTGACTGCAATCATTTCAACTCTTCCTAATCAAAGAGATATTTCAGGCTCTTATGATCACTAATACCTCAAATCGAGAACCATATAAATAATGCCTCCCAACTTCAAAACAAATACAACAAATCATGAGTCGGATAACTCCTTTCATGCACTTTCAATTGTCGTGAAGCATAAGCCACAACCTGCTTATCTTGCATCAACACACCACCTATTCTCATTAATGATGCGTCACGGTACACAACAAAGACTTAGTCGGATTCGCAAAATGAAGATCGGAGCACTAGTCAACCTCCTCTTCATTCTTGAAATCCTTCCTTCCAACTATCACGCCATGTTTGACATCATTCCCAATATCACTAACAAATATCCTTCTTATTCAACCACTAGAATCCCACACGATCCATTGCTATCGGGTTAAGAATACATCGCTCGACTCACTCCTTATCCCATTCACTCTAGATACATGATTTATCACTTCATTACACATAACTCAATTATAAGAACCTCTACACAACCGCAATGTCCACAACATGTATACACAATGCTAGTACTACAAGGCTCGTTCCAACGATAGAGCTTGCAAATTAATACATCTATTATAATGGACGTAACAACAATAAGACATAGAACCCTTCACCTAACAATTCTATTCTGAAATTTCTAATAGTTCCATAAACTCCACCTTCTAACGTTTAATTTGTGACTTCCAAAAAATCATAATCGCATAACAAAGTGCATCACATTACGCTTCGCACGACTACGATCATTTACCTTAGGTCACTATCTTCATTTGATTTTCATCAACTACCAACTCTACAAGTTTCATATTATCTCTTGGCGAACTACTATCCTCTCAATGAACGTCATCCACCTCACACACTATCAAGCTTGCAAGATGAGTCTATTCAATCCAACACGATCCGTCTATTATCAACAAGAGATTAAGGGTGATCGGTTCCTCAATTTGTCAATAGATAGACAATCACAATGGAGTATAAACACCGTACCAAACTACAATAGCGTTCCTTTAGAACTCGTGTCAAGTCACCCAAGCACCATGGTCCAATAATCTTCCTTTAAGGTTTACGACTTCTTCCAAACTTATTCCTCATCTGATATCGACGATGAGATACCATTGATCAAACAATTTACATAATCTCCTTCACCCGCACTTAGCATTGCACAAACGTTAAGTATTTTCCTCCTCATGGGACGCTAACATACCAAATACACCATAACTCATTTCGTCCCCATTTGAAGTCCTTATCCATGCGGAGAACTTTAACGACATTCACAACTCTTAGTCTCCCTTTAAATATCATAACATCTAGGATCCATATATGTTCGGTCCAATTTTATTTCAAATGCAATCTCGGTAATACATCTCATCATATGATCGGTAAAAGAAACTTCCAACATTTTCTTAACACATGTCAATATTTTGACATCTTAAACATGATTGCACTTCCTGTCGAATTTATTTTCCTCTAACACCACTTATCTTTTCCTCAGAAGCTAACGTCACTTATTCATCCTCAACCGACATAAGTTGCATCTCTAATACTTTCACATTCTTACTAATACCAACATTTCATTCATTAAGAATATATCATTCTTGACCTCGTCTCAAATAACTGCGATTGTTACTGGTTATGCCCATACAATCTTCCGATACCCGCAACAAATTTTGGACTTTCCCACTACAACACTACATCAGCCTCGGATGGGTCTACCGCATTACCGTCACTTGAAAAAAAAACATGATAAAGAAAATTCATATCCTCATACCGTAATCTATACCATGAAACTTAACAAAATTCTACTCCCTTTCGAAGTTGGAATTCACCTCACAACATCAACATACCTATACCGAGTTTTAGAAGCCTACCTCCAACTATCTTCATCCTTAACCCGATACAGTAGGTTAACGAATCACTTCACTGAAGGCATACTTTCAACCAATTGATCCATCAAATCACCAACAATTTGAAATAGATATTTAGTCTTAATCACCACTTAAATCGCTTATCAAAATCCACACGCGGTTTACTCTCTTCCTCCTTGACTAAGGAAATTAGAGCTCCCCAAACAATACACTTAGTTTTACAAATCCATTTCACTGCGCATCTTCCAACACTTCTTCAATTCCCTTAACTCAAAGTTGACATCTTGCGGTGTCATAAAACAAGTTTTGTACCAAGAACGACATCAACAACAACTCGATTCTCCTCAAACATCATTACATGATAAATAATTACTTTCGATCGGGACCATTTTAAAACAAAGTTCATCACATTATCTTTCCAACGCTTCAAACGAAACTCAAATCGGACATCCAAAACTCAAGTTATGGATCTTACAAGTTTTCAAAACAATGTTGTCAAACGAAATCAATTCCCCTATAGGTAATCGATTTCCACCTTGTGAAGTCAAAAATCCCAAAACATCACCGAATACAAAATTTGAGATCCTAACTTCAACATACCGCAACACACATCATGATTAATTGCGTCAAGTTACAATTCAATAACCAATTCACACAATTGCATACTTTATACCAACCATTGACACCACAATTAATCTTTCAAGAACACCAAGAGGTAACTCACACAGCTTCCACAATCAACTGGAAGTGTTGCAACATTCCACCACACCAGCTTCATCTTCTAAGAGTCATCCTTCTTAATTACCAATACCTTCTAGGCCAAGAATATGCATCGACTCATCATAACGATTCATAATCACTTGGTTTAACTTCAAACATTCAACCCAAGATAATTTCAAGCTAATTCAACATCTTTCTCGACGGTGAGTCGCTATTGTTCCTGTGAAACGTCGAACTCACACCCCAATGGAACATCATTATCCATAACATCGCCCCACTCTCAATACGAACAACACAAGTACTTAATTGTTACCACTTAAGAGCCTTATCCCGACCATCATATCGAATTCTCGATTAAATCCTCCGAATTCGGGCAACTATGCAGTCTAACCACATCTGCACTCATATAATCAATAACACATCGATCCAACTCTTCACACCAAAACATATCGGAGAAGTAAAGCCTCTCCCCCACTGGCTTCTAAACCACTCCTGCAACCAAGTAGTTAGGAAAACAAGCAAGTATCGACAGTGTTTCACACACATGTCGTATACAGAAGGAGTAATGACATTAAGACACTGGTCACAACGACCGACTATGCTCTGATACCACTATTGTAACACCCCATCTAAATACCCCGAATATATTAATTAAATTAACATGTAATTCATCTTTAATCAGAGTTTAACACGGTAATCACGGGATGTCACAATTAATAAATAGAATAAACCTTCATTCAAACAAGAGCCATGCTACGAGGATCAACATCAAATAAATTTTCAATCAATTTAAGACCATGTCTTACACAATGAAAATATCATAAGACGGAATAATTTCAATCAACATTATTCCCACTAAGTTTTAAATAAATAATAGACTAAGTCTAATTCTTCATCTAACGTTCCCGTGTTTACAATCTAATCGAGCATGACCCGACACGCGGATTAAACGATGAGCTCTAGAGCCATCCTCACCGACTCTTCACCGCTAACTTTAATAAAATGGTAAAGTAAGGGTGAGACTTCTCATAATTAAAGCATATTATAAGCTTCTCAATTAACAATATATTTCAAGCATATTATTCCACCCATTTCAACACAACCCGGTTCAATACACAAGTACAACCATATAATCATCATGCACAACAATCATCAATCAGAGAATAGTAACACTGGAAGACATCCTAACATGTTACTATTCCATACAAATATAATGCAGACTCAATGCATGCGGTACCGACTCGTGACCAAGTCACCCAACACTGATCCATTCATCAACCGGATACAGTACCATCGATTCGCCCAGACACCACTGACCGTCAAAATCCAGCCTAACCACCCATCCTCACTCGGTATCGGTTATCGGCAATCCAAGTCAAATTCGCACAATGGGAATTAACTTCACCAAACAATGCATATGCACGCACATCATTAGCATGCAACATCAATCAGTCTATGTATACATTCATTGAACATAACTGAACCTCAACAATCAACATGATATATCAACTAATCATGCATACATCAACACAGCATAACATGCAAACCAATCCACATGATATATCAACCAATCATGCATACATCAACACAAAGTATGCAAACCAATCCACATGATATATCAACCAATCATGCATACATCAACCACAGTTATGATACATCGAGACATCATAAACTCTCATCACCACATGATATAATCACCTATCATGAAACAATTCATCACAAAGCATAAATATGCCAAACACTTACCCTTTAATTGGTAAGCCTATCACCAAGATATATCACAACAACGACAACTAAGATCAATACATCGGGCATATAACACCAAACACATGATATCAATACAATCATGAATACATCAATCATCATAAACTGAATCAACCCCAAAACATGATATTCCAACCATCATGCATACAATAACAACAGCGTAACACGCTTTACATTCCCTCGAGATCAATACATCCATCAACAGGGTCTCTGCTACATCACGCATCAACATGCGGGCAAAAGTCACCTATCTCGAAATTTGCCTCATTTTCAAAATAATTTCAGGTTTTAAAATATTTCACAAAGTAGAGCATTAAATTTAGAAAGTAACGTCCAAAACGGTGCTCAAACGGACTTACGGTTTGAAAGTTATGAATTTTCAAAATTTGACATTTTACAAAATTTAAGTTGGAACCGGTTCCGTCACAAAGTGAACCGGTTCTAAAAGTTCAAAACCTCGTTCTTGTAAATATGGGAACCGGTTCCGTCACACAGGAACCGGTTCCCACGTGTATTTTGTAGTTTTATAAATTTCAAGGCAACCCGGTTCCTACCCGACAGAACCGTTCCCACGTAAAAATGTAATTTACTTTTGACATTCCTCCATTTCCATTCAAACTCAAACATACCCATACGAACTCCAATCATGGGAACACTAAAACACATCATTTTTCATCATCTATCTCATCAAACAACATATTTCCATAATCTATTTTCATCTCGACACTTTAATCATATTTCATACATTCGGACTAATCGACCCTCCGACACTCTTAGGGACACATTCATGGAACCCTAGAATTTCACAAACACAATTTCCTAACATGCTATGATCTATAGAATCAACATCAAAACCTATAATAAGCATTAATCACCAAATCACCCCTTACCTTGGGTTCTTCGAGATTCGACGCTAGGTTTTCCTTCCTCTCTCTCTTCTCCAACTTTACGATAATAGCTTTTCTTCCAAAAACCTATTTTCTTTCTTTTCCTTTTATATTCCTTCTAATAATCCTTTATTTATTCCAATAAATAAAACAAATGGTAATTAGTAAGTGTAGTGTAATTTACTCTCACACCCTAATTACACTCACACCTCCACCTCTTCTTTTCTTCAATTAATCCCATAAATTCCAAAATATAATTAATTCAAGTCCTTAATTAATTAAATAATTAAATTCTATTTATTTAATTTCTGAATTAAATCGGGTGTCACTATACACCGTATAAATACGATAAATTGTATTTGATTAAAATATTAGTGTAAGATTTTAGTGTATAAATAGCATTAGTTGATTATTATCTCACTTATAATTGCATAAGAACAAATTTCTATGTCTTTAAATTTCCCTAACCAGAACAAATTTCATGTCTTTAAATTTCTCTAACCACTCTTTCACGTGAGCATTTATTATTTGTTTTACTTTTGTATTACTGAGCACAACTTCAATACACAGTGAAATTCAACCTCTTGATCAATGTGACACTGCTTCCATTTTTCTTGAAGAATTCAACCAGTGCATGATACAAATTTTTCAAGCAAAACACCAAAATCAACCTCTAAGAAAACTGCATCTACAATTAAAATGAAAGAAAATTACCAATTAATTGAAAAGATAATGAAAAAATTAAGTTGAGAAAGTAGGAAGCATTTTTGTACAAACAGTTCTTGTCTAATAATCTCAATATAACCTAAAGAAAACTCAAAAAAATTCTTACACATATTTTTTTTAATGACAAGTGTTTTTTTTTTTAAGCCAAATTTGCAATTGTTAAAAATTATTAATATTGAAACGGTTAATAAAATATTAACTTCATTTATTTTTTTGTTAAATAACCTTTTATTTATGTATTTATTTATATTGTATATTTTAATTCATTTTAAAAATGATAAATTGTTATTTGTCAATTTCATCTCATCAATTGATTAAATTTAAAAAATTTAATAAATTTAAAAAAATTATAATATTTTAATATGAGTTATGATTAGATAAACTTGATTATTTATACGTAACACAAATATTTTTATTTTATAATTAGATAAACTTGTGATTTTTTAATAAAAAAATAGAGATATGATTATAGGTGCTAAGGGCTCTTGAATTTGGAAAAAAATGAAAGCCATTTGTTTCAGTTTTTATTATAAAATAATGTTTATAGTATAGTAATATATTTTGTTAAAAAACATTTATAAATTTATAAAAAGAGAATTAAAATTAAAATTTAATTTAAATAGTTATTTTTAAAATATTACTATGGATATTTTATCCTTTTTTATAATTTTATTTTTGAATATCGAAATTTTTTTAAATTATTTATATTAGAAGTTATTTCAAATCTTTTTATAAAAAATCATTTTACAATATATTTTTTTGGAAAAAAAATAATTTTAATTTTGTTTTGATTTTTAATAATGTGTATTTATATTATAGGATGTTAAAATTAGTCTTTTAATTTATAAAAATGAAGTTAACTTTTTTAATATTTTAAAAAGTACTTTTATAAAAATTATTTAAAAAAAATATTTGTTTAAAGATAAAACAAAGAGAAACCCAAAAGAGATACTATTAAAATCAACTGCAAACCTCTCATCTACACATTCTTTGTTCTAACGAGTTAGGTGAAATGTATCAATGATTTTAATATTACTAATACTATGTCAAGTTTAAAATTCAACTCATGAAATTCATACGGACCAACATGCGAAAAGCAGATATCACAATCAACCTTTTTTTTTAATATTATTTGTCTTTGATATTTTTAATTTTTTAACATAAAAACAATTGATCTTATATGAAAAATTCAAAAATTATGAATAACAATTCATAATTTTTAAAATGATCAATTTTATGATAAAAAATAGTTGTATAATTTATCATTTGTTTGCCTTTTTTAAAATAAAATTTATTATACCGGAATAAAAAAATGAATACAAAGTCATAATAAAGAAAAGTGATCACTAAATTAAGCATGAAAGATAGATGGATTAGTACTTATACAACTTATATTTTATTTGAAAGTAATTTATAAAACAGCTTAGTAATAAACACTTAAAACTAGTACTATTTGCTCATTTTGAAGAGTTTCATTCGTTAGGAAAAATCCCATAACAAACAACTTAGTCATATAAACAGTATATTAATAAATCATGTCAATAAGACCTAGATTATTTTTCAATCACATATGTGATATGCCCTTGAAAATATCCCAAGAACATTAATCAGCAGAAAGATAAACTTATAGCCTAACCACTATTGTTCTAAACCAATTTTTTTCTACAATTTTTTTTTTTCCTCCAATACAAATTTCTGTCTCTTCCACAAAATTTGAAGTCTTTTTTCTTGTTTGCTTATGAACTAGGCATAGGTCTCCAAACTTGTAAATCCATTTTTCCAGTCCTTTCTGCTTGATCTACTTCTGATCCTGGACTAGCTTTTTCAAAATTTATTCTGCATTTAACTGAGAATCCAAGGTCTTGTTGTTTTGGAGTAGTGTCTGCATTATGAAACAATAAGATTATAATCTAACCATTCTATAAGGCAACAGTTTCATTACGTGCATGTTTGGATTGACAGTGAGTTTCGAGGTAACATATGTGATTCTGTCATCATACTAACTGTCAATATAAGAATCATGAAAAGTTACAAACCTCTTGTTATGCCCGATTCCGGAGATGGAAGTCTTGTTAACAGTTTCTGGCACATGGTAGTTCCCTGAAAGTCTAGGAAAGAATAGTCTATAAACTGTGATCTCTCGAAATTCGTCATCTGCTTGAAACCAAAAGAATTGGTCCATGTTTCTAGTACACCAGGAACAGCTGGTAACACTAGTCTCTCCACTCCCAGATGCTTTAGCTTCTGATGCAAGAAAAGTATTCAAGTGAGAAATTTGATGTTAAACTTGGAAATATAGGCAGAACTTAATTAGCACATTATCGTAAATGACACGTTTTGTACGATTTTTATGTTACCTTTTCAAGCTCGTCCATTAAAACACGACACATTCCAAGTCGTCTATACTGAAATCTGGTACCGACTAGAGGAACTTCAGCTATCTTGTCTCCAAATATCCTAAAAAATGATATGCCGAGTTAATGAAATGCAATCGCAAAATCATGCAAAACCTACACTACTTGATTTGATTCTAAATAGTAGCAGATCCTATACTAACCTTATAGTTGCCACACTGATTAGTTCTTCATTCCTCTCTAGAAGTACGGTATAGAAACCCTGGAAGTTTAATCGGTTGAGCTCTGACCTGAAAGGTTCCAAAATAAATATATAAGGCACTGGCTCGATGCGAATATAGCAATAATGTAGCACAAATTTGAGATGAAATATCATGTTCATGAACAATGTATACCTGTGAACAAATCCATTAGTGAATGAAAAAACTCAAAGGTCTACATGATCCACACATTTTAAATGAAACAAATACCGTATAGTGATGTTTTTGCATGCCATCTTGTTTGATAAAAGAGTTACAACTTACAAAACATATGCTCAATCCATTAGAATCATTTTTCTGAATCGAATAACCAAAATCGTAACGATATATTTCACAAGAGCTAAAATACTTCGTATATTCTTCAAAAACATTGGCTCAGTATTTGGGTTGCCATCCATATAGGCATAGATTTTTCGCAATAAGCTGGAAGAGAAGAAATTTTAGTGAAAAAGAAACTTTTTAATTAGTATCTTCCAATAAATGTCTATAGACGCCAAGCGCATCAACTCAATCATGCATGATAAACGAAACTACAAACTCGCACTAACTACATATATAAAAAGAGTTATAAATTCTAACATATCTATCTATGAATTTTATAATGAATATCCATTTTCCACAGCGATAGATATGTTAGAATCTATGCAGGTCTTTTTCTGGTTCAACTTTGTGTGATACAAACATAGAATGCAAAGAATCCTAATAAAAGGTTATGAACATGAATTGGTGGATAAGAATATCTGACCTTTGGTTAAATATAACGCCTTCCACGATATCTCTGCTAAGGGGTTAGGTAAGGGTTCAAAACATTCATGCATCACCGAAAGTGCAACGCTTAGTTTGCTGTAACTTTCTGCCACTAGATCATTTTCAGTACTGCCAACACCACAACTCTCAGAGTTGACACACTTCACCAATGTCCAAGTTAGGTTGTCCTCGCCTACCAAAACCGGCTTTCCCAATAGAGTTTGGAGTCCCATGTAGACCTGCAAAAGTGCATACACGTAAATGTAATGAATAGCCATTTCATGAAACTTGACTCTAGCAGTATATAGAAAGAGCTCAATGTCGAACTTGAAAGTATTAAGAGATATGGAACACTTGATGTGGATTTAACTTACCCTTTCACACTCTTCTCCGCAGAACCAGTTTTCATATATCGTCTCGAGTTATCTTTTGCTCTATTTCTGAGGCACTCAACATGATCTACAGAGTTGAAGAAAATTTCAGTTGGTCAACATATATAGTTATGCACACACAAATAAAAGACATTCACAAGGGAATGGGTGAAATATTGAAGCAAATCTATATTTATCAGCTTACATTTATATTCACACTGAATGCAAGTAAGAAACTGTTGATCCTTTGCCTCTTCAATTTTGTTTTGGCTGCAATCCCGCAGCGGCATGATGGACAAAACCAATCACCATCAGGGATGTCCTACATGCAGAATGAAACTAGTTAGTTAATACGGCATTAAAGTACTGAATCGAAGGAGTGTTACATCATGGACACAAAAGGAAAGGAAATATAGCAACATGATAGAACTTAATAAGCCATGATTGAAAAGGAAACTGGTTAATAATCTACCTCCAAATTAAGACACTTCTGAAACGACGATGGACATTGGTCGATAAAATAAGTTCACCACCATAGTTACAAACAGAACAAATGTTGTCATTTTCGCCTTCAAACGGATTTTGCATGGTTTCTCTTTGGCTTCCTTGATGACCTGTGATCATGCATTACTTCCTCATGCAATCTAACAGTGACCTACCATCCTTCAGAAAGATACATGCGAAGGCCTGCAGTTACTGCTTCCACCAGCATGGTTTGCAAAGCCGCTGAGTCCAAATACATTCTGACAACATGAACATTTAATTCCTTCTAGAGTAATCCTTCCTCAAATGTAGGTGAGTTTCTGCATTCTGTTTCCCAATAATAGACCTTGTATCTTGGCAACACAATGTTGCAACCTATTAACCAAGACACAATATTTTGAGGCTTTTGATGTGACAAACCGAAAACCTTCTGCACCTTTTGCTTGATCTTAGGACCGGTAAGTTCTTCCTCCTCTTGATCCTCCTCTTGGTCCTTTGAAGTACTTGCGCTTACGGTTAGGTACTTCCTTCTCTAGATTCTTTTGTGCACTACTCTTCTTTGAAATCCTTGCGCCTTTACGGTTTCTCTTTGCAGTTTGTGATGAATCATCTATAGTTTGTAATTCAGGCTCTTCTTGAAGCAATTGGAACACACTCGGCAATAGAGCATCACCATCAACATGATCTGAATCAGTCCATTCAGGAATTTTTCTTTAATGTACAGCCTGCATGCACCTCGAAGTGTGCGTAAACATTGATTTTGTGGAGACTTGTACAAAGTTGCCTTCCTTCTTCCAGTTGGGTAGTCAAAGATCCATCCTTCTGCTAACAGATGTTTTTTCGCCTTCGATTTCCACTCTCTCTTCTCAGCCGAGTTTCTCTCTAATGTGTACAAGTAATATTTCACGACGGCTAGAGGACAGAATTCTGGTTCAAGTTGACCTTTAACTGGAGAAAGCTCCTCTGTTGGAGGACAAACATCTAAATCACGGTTCATTCGGGCGGATCAGAGCGCCGATGTGAAAGATTTCTGTCAATCTGGGGCAGCACAGAGTTCATGTTGGGATCCTCTTGCAAAACTTTAGTAACTAGAAAAATCGTGTAACACTTCTTGTCACGCTTATCCGTGAAATGTACCGTATCGTCTATGTTGATGACAATTGTCTTCGTCCACTCAATTGTCCAACCAAGAAATGCAAGATGTTTCCTTACTTTCCTTCAAAGTTTCAACCGTCTTGCTCCTACATCCAACTGCATACTCATGAACAACTTCAGGACAGAATTCAACTTCAGACAGTCTCAGAGGTTGCCAAATTATAGACCTAGAACGTCTCCGCTGTCGATTCTTATCTGATTCGAAATCTTCATGTAAAATAATTTGCTTCTCACAGTCTCCATCCGCCAAAGGAATGGCTCTAGTCTTGCCACAGTTTTGATCTGTATCCAACAAGTTTGAAGAATCACCATTTTCCTTAGGCCTATCAGATGTTCCAACTTCAGAACCAGACGCATTACCATGATTAGCTTCAATGTGAACACTATCAGTTGGTTCAGATGACCCTCCTTCGAGTAAATTCTTCGGAAGGTTCAAGACGGGGCGAACCTCGTTAAGCGTGATGGTATAGTACTCACCAATCACCTCCACAACAAGGTCTCTCCACAATTCCTTCACATCACAAGTCCATTCTCCAATGGTTTCAGCATAATCCTTTCTCATCCTAACATCATACCAAATCTGTTTAACCGAGATTGCAACATAGGATACCCTCTCACACTCCTCAAACAACTCAAGAAACACCCATTTCCCTCTTGGTAACCAATTCTCAGTTGATTCATCCCAATCCTGAGTGATTCTCAATTGCTTAACTCCAACCTTCATTTCATCACCTAAATCAGGGAAAAATATACTCCTCTCCTCCATTCCATTACAGTGATCGAATATCACGCCTTCCCACCAAGCATCCTGATAACTCACATCAACACAAAATCCAAATGGAAGATCCATTCTCTCTAACTCAATCGGAGGCGGGAGCGGCCTAATCAGTCCACGTCTGTAACCACATTCTGAAGCAGAAGCAGAATCAACTACACCATCCAAAACACTAGAAACACTCACAACATCAACAATGTAATCCGATTCATCGTCATTCAGAATATTGTCATATTTAACATAACGCTTAGTCCTTGCACGGCGGATAATCTTCCCCGGATGCCATGATCCCAGAAAACCATCTTCCAAACTCCTCAGCTGAAAAAAACAATAAAGAAACAATTTTTTTAGAACAAAACCCTTGAACTGCAAATTTCAGATTAAGGAATCACATTCACAACAACATGCAGATTTTCACTGAAAAACATCAATAAAAAGGAAATAACATTGAGTCCACATTATATTACTATAAACAGTATCTCATCTCATTCCTAATTCATCACTTGCATGAAATCCAAACATAGCTCAAAACAAGAAAACACAGAGATGAATGGTAATTCAATTATGGAAAAAAAGAATCAGAAATGTCAAATCAAAATCATAAATCAAGAACAGAAAATCAAAGATTCATAAACAGAAAAAACTAGATTCTGATTCTGATATAACAGAATTACAACAGTCATGGAAAGAAACCCCAAAAACCCTAAAAACACCAAACCGCAAAACCTAATACAAAATCAACAACCCAGAAACCATAAACAAAAATCAAATCTTTATACAAAAACAGAAATCAGAATCATATAACATCATCATTACCTCAACTTTTCATTCACCAAAAGCTTTGTTTTCAACGACCTCTTTTCCGTTTCCGATTTGCAACACTCGTATCGCCGTCAACCTCCATTGAAGACTGACGCAAGAAAAACTCAGAGCCAGCGATATCAATACAGGAGGGAATGCGGAATTCACGTATCTTAATTCAAGAATTCAAGAGAACGATTCATAGACAAAGAAAACAAACGAAACGACGCAATGAAGAAGCAAACGTTAAAGCGATCAAAACCCAAATCTCCTGTCTCTGTTTTTATGTTTTATGTGTCTGAGTTCAGTTCTGTTGTATCAGTGTTGTTATAGTTTTGATTACTTCAAAAATATAATAAATAAAATAAAATAAAATATTATATTTAATATTTGTCTTCTTTATTCCTATTGGTCCACGTATGAAAACCATGCACGTTACTCATGCGGTTTGAAGGTGCTGTTTACTTACCGTGGTCCTTTCCTCATGCTATTTTTGTTTCTTTTAAGAGGTTAATTTGACGAATAGGAGTTTTCATAGAGTGTGGTCCAGTGTGCGAGGGTGCATCGTGTGCGCGCCGTTTTGGGTCTGTGGTGTGGACCCTACTATAAACTTTAACGTACTGTTGAGATTTAAGGAAAAGATTTTATTTTATTTTATTTTGTTGAGAATTTGTGATGAAATATTTAATGGAAAAATAGGATGAAATTAATTTCAGTATTTATAGTAAATGATGCGAAAAAAGAGGATTGGAAAGTAGGAAAATTGATTAGGTTGTAACGTTTATATGAATATTCATGCTTAATACTACTATAAGGAAACAGTGACACATAATATTTTATTTAATTTCAGATTTTTTTAAAATATTTTTTGACAGATGTAATAAATGTTGGTCTACAGAATTAATGAAAAAGAGGTTTACATGTACTTTTTATTAATAAGTTTCATAAATTTGATTTAATGAGTGTTGAAATATTATTTTTGGCTTTAAGTAAATATGTAAATATTGTGTTTCTTTATCCAAAAGACTAGATAAATATTGTTTTTTCTTATAAAAATATATATTGTTTTTGACCAACATAAATGAATGACTAAATATAGATGGTATAATAGTTTTTTAGATTAATGTACCATTCGTCACTACCATATAAAACCAAATGCTCACCTCAAAAAACATAGATTTCATTTTTCTTTTTGAATTTTTTTTCTTTTTGACCTTTGAATAAAATAATTCAACAAATCAGATTATTTGTATGTGATTTCTTTTAATTAAAGCATGTTGATTTTTTTTATTTAAATTTTTTTAAATTTGCTGATCAATTTGAGGGAAGAGTTATAATAATAAAATCTTTAAATATGAAACACAAAATCTGTTTTTTTTATTTTTTTATTTTTTATTTTTTACATTTGTGTTTCTAGAATTCACTTTATATTATAAGAGACTAGCTGAATATTAGCCATAGTTTTTTTTTTTCATATTAATTGAACATAGAGCAGCGTTAACTTGCTAAGTGAAGATAAAAAAAAAAAGAAGCAAGACAATTAAAAAAAAAGAGTTTAGCGAGATTAATTTTATATAAAACATCAATAAATTTGTATTATTGAAGCAACTCGATTTTCAAAATCTTGAATTCTCGAAAACAAAGAAATTGCCACCTAATTTTATTCGTTTTAAAAAGAACGGAAAAATAGATAAAACCCAAAGATGCGGATAAAGCGGTCTCGACCAAAAAGTGGAATCGGAGTCAGTTATGTAAGTGGAAGGTATTAGCACCCCATCCATCGCTGATGAGACCCATTTAATTCTACGCATTTGGTGTGTGCTTATTAAGTTATGTATACCAAAAGAAAAAAGAATTTGTTTATTATTATTTTGAGTTTGGCGCTTTCGAACTGTGTGCCTACATATTCCCTGCAATGGGAAAGTCAAAACTCAGTTCCTCTTTAAAAGGCTTTAATTGGTTGTATTGATTTTATCCGAAAAATCGTTGCTTAGACGCTTCAAATGCTTTGAACTAGGACTCGCTTGTTTGTTTGAAAAGCTTAAGTCTTCGTCGTATTTGAAACGACTATTGCACTCTTTGTCGGAAAAGAGTTTAACGATCGCATATGAGCGAGAAAAGAATTTTGAATGAGTTTAATTGTTTTTAGGTGGATGAAAAAAGTACCGAACAACGAGGCTAACGCCTCACGATTCAAATACTAGAAACCCATGAACTGGTGCCATGAAGTCGCCTATCACCCCAAAGATTTTCTTATGAAAGAGTGAGGTGAAACAAGTTTCACGTTATTTAGAGGTCTTAAGCCACGGTCTAGCGTCCAATGACTTAAAGACCGAAAGTTCATTAGGGACAAGTTTTTAGCAATCGGCCTAGCGTCCAACGACTTAAAACTTGGATTTTATTATGAAAAGAATTTTGAAAAGAGACTCGACATTGGATCGAGGTTTGGAATTTTAGTTATGAAAGTGTTTTAGATGGGGTTTGGTAACGGACCGAAAGAGAAAGAATGATTCGGGTTATGATTAACTAAAGCAACAAGGGCTTTTTACCAATCTCGTGAGGATGGCCATGCCCATCCTCAACTATGAGACCCTTTAAGAAATCGGCCTATGAGCCAAGAGGTTCTTCTTAAGAAAAAAGAAGTGAAACAAACCTCACATTAATTAGAAGTCTTTAAGCAACCGGTCTAGCGTCCGACGACTTAAAGACTAAGAATTCATTTGGGACAAGCTTTTTAAGCAATTGGTCTAGCGTCCAACGACTTAAAAAATTGTATTTTATTATGAAAAAGGTTTTGAAAATGCACTCGACATTGGATCGAGGTTTGAAATTCTAATTGCGAAAGGTAATCTGATACGCGTGCTGAGATGGAATGGAAGCGGGTTATGGTTAATCAAGCATGTGGACTTAATTAACCTCGTGAGGATAGGTGCTCTACCCCAACCATGAGACCTCGTGCATGGTGATTGGTATAGACCAATGTTGTTTTCGGGTTATGATCGATTAAAGCAACAAGGGCTTTAACTAATCTCGTGAGGATGGCCATGCCCATCCTCAACCATGAGACCCTTTAAGAAATCGACATATGAGCCAATCAGAATGAAATCGAATTGATTTAAATTTTAATTGTGTGCACAAGGTACATTGGTGAATAAATCTGAATGAGTAAATAAACAGTACAAAAAACCATACAATACAATCGGAAATTTAAATAATTATTAAAGATGATTTTTTCTGTTTGATGAAAAATCGGCTAATAGTTTAATCGATAAATCATCAAACAAAAACTATCAGATCCAATAATTATTTAGTACATCGCAACAAAATTATTTACGACAAAATAAATTAATTGAAATAGAATAAGTTCAGAAATAGCCTGGATTGCAGTGATTCTGGACGGTGCGGAAAGAAAACCATCTGAACATCTGGCGATTTGGGTGCGTCAGATCTTTCCTCTTCGAAAAATGCTCCAACCGACCCAAGTGACATATTATTGTATCACTTACAAATTTTCTAATTAATAATTTCTTTCCCCCCTTTTTTTGAAAATTAAATTAACAATGAAATAAACAATAAAAGAAATTTATATTATTTTTTTAAAAAAAAACAAGGTGGTGACACTTGTTGTGACACCCCAAAATAATTCAATAATTAAATGCTTATGATTTTTAATTAATTATTTAATTGAGAACATAATTTATTTAATATGTTGGATTATTAAGATTAATGATGGAATTAATTGGAGGAGAAAGTAATATTATTTTATTTATTTATGATTAAAAGGAAATAAGAGGAATAAAAGGAATGAAATAAGGAAAAGGAGGAAAATAGATTCATTTTTGAGGAAACAAGATACGAGAAGTTGAGAAGAGGAGAAAGAAGAAGGAAAACCTAGAAGTGTCAGAATCTCAAAGAACCCACAAGGTAAGGGGTGATTTCGATTGATTAGTTCATATTATGGGTTTTGATTTTGATATTATGGTTCATAGCATGTTAGGAAATCTGAGTGTGGGGATTTCTAGGTTTCCATGGGTGTATACCTAATGGGGTCAGATTGTGTCAGAATGCATAGATTCTTTGATTTGGATGGTATAGGATTATTAATGATGAATGAAATATGTTATATTGTATGTTATTCATGAAGAATGAGTGATTTTATGGTGTTGGAATACATGGGTACGTTTTGGGATGAAGAGAAAAAGGGTTTTGGAAAATAATGCTGTCAAAACTGAATTTTGGGTCTGACGTCATGGGAACCGTTCCCAAAGGGAGAACCCGGTTCCAGCTTTTAAAATGGTGAAAATGGGATTGAACTCGGGAACCGGTTCCTCAAAGTGAGGAACCGGTTCCCCATTGATTTTTCCGAGAGGATGAAAATTTTACTGGGAACCGTTCCTACCGAGGAACCGGTTCCCCACATTTTTCCGGGCGTGGTATTTTGAATTGTGGGAACCGGTTACTCCTGTGAGGAACCGGTTCCACTGCTTTTTGAAAATTTTAAAACTTCAAAATTCATAACTTTCAAACCAGAAGTCCGCTTTTGATAGTTTTGACGTTATTTCCTAAATTTAATGCTCTATCTTATGAAATGAAAATATTTTAGAAAATTTGAAATTATTTTGGAAAGGGGTATAATTCGAAAGATGATAATTATTAACTAACACATGACAATGTATGTGTAATGTACTTGGTGATGAGGATACGATAATGTGTAGGTGTAATAGCATGGTTATGCCATCGCTTAATGTATGCATAATTGGTTTGGATATCATGATTGATTGTTTGCATGTTTATGCTGATGTTAAATGTATGCATGATTTGTTGATATATCATGTTGATTTTGGTGATTCAGCTTATGTTAAATGAATGTATACATAATCGATTAATGTTGCATGCTATTGATGTGCGGCATATGCATTATTTTGGTGAAGTTAATTCCCATTGTGCGGAATTTGACTTGGGTCGCGATAACCGATACCCGAGTGAGGATGGGTGGTTAGCCGGGTTCGTGTCCGAGTGGTTATGGACGAATCGATGGAACCGTATCCTATTGATGATGGATCGTGTTGGGTGACTTGGTCACTTAAGTCGGTACCGCATGCATTGAGTCTGCATTAGTGTTTGCATAGGATTGTAACATGTTAGATGTCTTCCGCTGTTGCAAAGCCTTTATTGTTGATTGATGATGCATGATGAATTGTATGACTATGATTGTGTATTGATTCCGATTGGTATTAAGTGGTGGAATAATATGTTTGCATTATATTATTGATTGAAAGATTTATAATATGCTTTAATTATGAGAAGTCTCACCCTTACTTTACCATTTCATTAAATTAGCAACCGAGGAGTCGTGAGGATGGCTCTAGCTTATCTTTTAGTTCGTGTGTCGTGTCATGCTCGATTAGATTGTAACACTGGGGAACGCTTAGTTAAGAGAATCTTATTGTTTAAGCTTTGGATTTGAATTTCCTTGAGAACTATGATGTTTTGTTCAAGTTTGATTTTGGTATTCCGCTTTGTAAGACATGGTCTTATAATGATTGAATTGTTGAATGATGATCCTCAGTGTAGCATGGCTACTGTTTGAAATGAAGGTTTATTTTATTTATTAATTGTGACATCCCGTGGTTACCGTGTTAAACTCTGATTAAAGATGATTTAAATGTTAATTTAATTAATATATTCGGGGTACTTAGATGGGGTGTTACAATAGTGGTATCAGAGCATAGTCGGTCTTATCTTGTGTCGTTATCCCTTCAGTATGCGACTAGTGTGAAGTGACACTGTCGATACTTGTGTGCTGATGTAGATTGTTTTGCTATGTTACGTAACAATGGCCGGAAGAGGTAACGGAAGGAATGATGTCGCTATCACGAGGCTTTGGGAATGTTGGTCGGAGTGCTCGGAGGGGACCAGCAGGAGTCGTGATTGCGCCTTGATGCATAATCGGGGAATTTTCAGAGGAACAATCCTCCATTGTTTAAAGGTACACATGATGATCAAAGGTGCTCGAAATGGTCAAGGAGATCGAGAGGATCTTCGTGAGTGATCGATCGGGTATGGGTCGAAGGTGAGATATGGAACTCACATGTTAGCCGGGAAGTCGATGATCGTGGGTTGCTACCGAACTGAACCGAAGAAGATGGTGTTGCGTTGATTGGGCAGTGTTCAAGAGAGCTTTTCCGAGGAGGTATTTTCTGAGGATGTCGAGGCAAGAAGGAGATCGAGTTCGAGCTCAGCAGGGCAATAAGACCGGTGAGTATGCTCAAGTTTTCGAAAGAAGCGAAGTATTATGCTCATTACCCTAACGATGCAGATGAAGAGTTTTCCAAATGTATCAAGTTTGAGAATGGTTTACGGACGAGATTAAGCAGGTATTCGATCGGTATCAGATCCAAAGATTTTCCGATCCGTTGATTGTAGTAGGATATTAGAGGAGGATCTTGCTAACACTAAGTCAAATGCTCGAGGGTATGTTGATAGAAAAGGTAAGCAACAGATGGATCGTGGTAAGCCTTATGATAGGAATAATCAGAGGTCCAAAGGTTGGAAGAAATCGGTGGAGGAGATTCTAGTTCTTCCGCTAGGTGTTATAAGGTGGTGCAGACAAGACATCGTATGATGGACCTGTGGAAGAGCAATGATAAGAAGTGTTTCATGTGGGAAATTCGCCATGTAGCCAATGACTGCAGAGTGAGAGTGGTGACTTGTTACAATGTGGTGAGAGGGTCATACTGTCCTCGGTGCCCCAAAACTCAAGAAAGAAAGTTGGTGGTAAAGTGTTTGCATTGTCTGGATCAGAGACAAAACCAGATGATCGGCTGATTAAAGGTACATGTTTTATTAATGGCATACCTTTGATTGCGATTATTGATACTAGAGCTACGCATTCTTTTATTGCGTTAGATTGTGCTAAAGGTTGAATTTGGAAATTTCTAATATGGATGGAAGTATGGTTATTGATACTCCGCGTGGGCCCAAGGACTACTTATATGTTTGTAGAAATTGTCCTGTTGTGATTTTTGATAGGGGTTTCGGTATGGATTTAGTGTGCCTACCGCTAGAACAACTTGATATCATCCTCGGAATGAACTGGTTGGAATTCAACCAGGTTCATATCAACTGTTTTGAGAAGACGGTCATTTTTCCTGAAGAGGTTAAGATCGAAAATGAGATTATGTCGCCAAGGTATGAACTTAGCTGTGAAGGATGGTGCAACGTGTTTATGTTGTATTCTCGATGAGTAAGCGGAAGGGAAAACAAAAGGTGATGGATCGCTAGTAGTTAATGAATTTCCGTAGGTGTTTCCGAAGACGCAAGTGAACTGCCACCGAGAGAGAGGTAAAGTTTACTATAGATTTGATTCCTCGGAACTAGTCCTGGTCGATGACGCCTTATCGCATGTCGGCATCTCGAACTAGTCGAACCGAAGAAGCGCCAGAGGAATTGCTTGAGAAGAAGTTTATTCGCCGAGTGTTTCGCCGTGGGTGCTCCGTGTTATTGGTTAAAGAAGAAGGAAGGTTCAATGAGGTTATGTGTTGACTACCGAAGTTGAATAAGGTTACGATCAAGAATCGCATCCTTTGCCGAGAATTGATGATTTGATGGATCAACTCGTTGGAGCTTGTGTATTCAAAGAAGATTAATCCGAGATCCGGATATCATCAGATTCGGGTGAAGTCGGAGGATATCAGAAAATTGCATTTAGAACGAGGTATGGGCATTGTGAAGATATTCATATGCCGCTTTGGAGTTACTAATGCACCGGTGTTTTCATGGAGTATATGAACAGGATATTTCATCCGTATCTCGATAAGTTCGCCGTGGTGTTCATTGACGATATTCTAATTTATTCGAATAGTGATGAGGAGCACGCAGAGCATCTCGAGTTGTAGGAATTGAAAGAAAAGAAGCTTTATGCTAAGTTGTCCAAGTGAATTCGTTGAGGAAGAAGTTTTCTTGGCCATGTAATTTCAAGAATGGGATCTTTGCTGATCCTACTGAAGGTAGAAGCGGTGTCTCGATGGGAGCGCCGAAGAATGCTTCGAAACCGTAGTTTTCGGGTCCGCAAGGTTATTATCAAGTTTATTGAAGGATTTTCAAAACTAGCGTTACCATTGACTAAGTTGACCGTGAAGGTCGGTGTTTGTTTGGGATGTCGAGTGTGAAAAGGATTCCAAGAGTGAAGAGGAGGCTGACAAGTGCTCCGATCTTGATTTTGTCGGATCCGACTAAGTCTTTGTGTGTATTGTGATGCATCGGGATGGATTAGTGGTGTATTGATGCAAGATAAGGTGTTGTGGCTTATGCTTCATGACAATTGAAAGTGCATGAAAGGAATTATCCGACTCATGATTTGGAGTTGGCAACTGTCAGATTTGTTTTAAAGTTGTGGAGACATTATTTGTATGGTTCTCGGTTTGAGGTATTTAGTGATCATAAGAGCCTCAAGTATCTCTTTGATCGTAAAAAGTGAACGAGCAACGGAGATGGTTAGAATTCCTAAAGGATTATGATTTGGTTTGAATTACCATCCTGGTAAGGCGTTGTTGCAGTATGCTTCGGTAGGAAGTCTTTGCATGTCGATGTTGATGGTCCGTGAATTAGAATTGGTTGAATATTCGTAGATCCGAGTTTGGTTTGTGAAACTACTCCGAATAGTGTGAAATGGGTATGTCAAGTGACCGAAGGGTATTCTCGGAAGAGATTAGAAACGGATAAGTCCTGACGTTGGTTTAGTTGATAAGTTGACGTTAATCAACCAAGGCCAAGGAGGTGAGTTCGTAATCGATGAGAATGGTGTTATGAGATTTGGTGATCGGTGTGTGTCCCGATGTTCAGATCGTGAAAAGCATTTTAGAGGAAGGGCATCGTAGAAGCCGAGTATTCATCCCTGTGCTACTAAAATGTACCATGACTTGAAAAAGTTGTTTTGGTGGCGGGAATGAAAAAGGAAATTGCTGAGTTTGTGTACGCTTGTTTGATTAGTCAAGTCAAAATCGAGCATCGAAACCGCTGGCCGATGGAGCCGTTGTTTGTTCCGAATGGAAGTGAGATGGAATCTCAATGGATTTTATGTCCGTTGCCTAGGACAGCTAGGAATTGTGATTCTATCTGGGTGATTGTGGATAGGTTGACGAAATCTGCCACTTTATTCGATAAGAATGGATTATCCGATGGAGGTTAGCGTAACTATATGTCGAGAAAATTGTGAGTTTGCATGGTATTCCGCCTGCATTGTCGGATCGAGATCCGAGGTTTACATCTAAGTTCGGACAGGATTGCAAGAAGCTTTGGGTACTAAGTCACATTAAGTTCCGCTTTATCATCCGGCATGATGGTCGACGGAAAGAACGATCTACCGTTGGAGGATTTCTCGAGAGCTTGTGTGTTGTAGAAGGGTGAGCTTGGGATAGTTATCTACCATTGATTGAATTTACCTACAACAATAGCTTTCACCGAGTATTGGTATGGCTCCGCTTGAGGCATTGTATGGTAGGAGGTGCCGGACACCATCAGGTTGGTATGAAACCGGAGAGAGGCCGATTGGACCGAAATTGTTCAAAGAACTTCGGAAAAGATTAAGATGATTCGTGAGAAGATGAGGACTTCTCGAGTGTCGAGTAAAAGTTACCATGATAAGAGGAGAAAGACCTTGAGTTCGTGAAGGAGAGCATGGTTTATGCGGTTACTCCGGTATCGGTATTGGTCGAGCTTTGAAGTCAAGCGAAGTCGACCCACGATTTATTGGTCCTTTTCAGACACAAGCGAGTTGGGAAGGTTGCATATCGTATTGCCTTGCCGCCGTCACTTGATCACTGCATGATATTTTTCTATGTGTCTCAACCGAGGAAGTACATTCTGATCCGCCTCATGAGATTCGGGTATTGATATATGGTACGAGAGAATTTAACGGTGGAAGAGACTGCAAGAATTGAGGATCGAAGTTGAAACAATTAGGGCAAAGATTGCATTGGTAAGAGTGGCTTGGGAGGACCGGTGATGGAAATGTCACTGGGGCTCGGAGAGTCGGATGAAGGACTCGTATCCCGAACTATTCGTCTAAGGTATTTTTCGAGGACGAAAACTCTTTTAAGTTGGGAGAGTTGTGACACCCCATAATTCAATAATTAAATGCTTATGATTTTAATTAATTATTTAATTGAGAACATAATTTATTTAATATGTTGGATTATTAAGATTAATGATGGAATTAATTGGGAGAAAGTAATATTATTTTATTTATTTATGATTAAAAGGAAATAAGAGGAATAAAAGGAATGAAATAAGGAAAAGGAGGAAAATAGATTCATTTTGAGGAAACAAGATACGAGAGTTGAGAAGAGGAGAAAGAAGAGGAAAACCTAGAAGTGTCGAATCTCGAAGAACCCACAAAGGGGATTTCGATTGATTAGTTCATATTATGGGTTTTGATTTTATTATGGTTCATAGCATGTTAGGAAATCTGATGTGGGATTTCTAGGTTTCCATGGGTGTATACCTAATGGTCGATTGTCGAAATGCATAGATTCTTTTGATTTGGGTATAGGATTATTAATGATGAATGAAATATGTTATATTGTATGTTATTCATGAAGAAGTGATTTTATGGTGTTGGAATACATGGGTACGTTTGGGATGAAGAGAAAAAGGGTTTTGGAAAATAATGCTGTCAAACCTGAATTTTGGGTCTGAAGTCGTGGGAACCGTTCCATGGGAGAACCCGGTTCCACTTTTAAAATGGTGAAAATGGGATTTTTGAACTCAGGAACCGGTTCTGTGGGAGGAACCGGTTCCCATTGATTTTTCGGAGGGATGAAAATTTTACTTGGGAACCGGTTCCACACGGAGGAACCGGTTCCCCATACATTTTCGGTGGTATTTTGGAATTGTGGGAACCGGTTACTCCCAGGGAGGAACCGGGTTCCACTGTTTCTTTTTGAAAATTTTTAAAACTTCAAAAATTCATAACTTTCAAACCGTAAGTCCGTTTTGAGCGCCGTTTTGGACGTTATTTCCTAAATTTAATGCTCTATCTTATGAAATGAAAATATTTTAGAAAATTTGAAATTATTTTGGAAAGGGGTATAATTTCGAAAGATGATAATTATTAACTAACACATGACAATGTATGTGTAGCAGATGTACTTGGTGATGAGGATACTGATAATGTGTAGGTGTAATAGCATGGTTATGCCATCGTTTAATGTATGCATAATTGGTTTGGATATCATGATTGATTGTTTGCATGTTTATGCTGATGTTAAATGTATGCATGATTTGTTGATATATCATGTTGATTTTGGTGATTCAGTTATGTTAAATGAATGTATACATAGACTGATTAATGTTGCATGCTATTGATGTGCGTGCATATGCATTATTTTGGTGAAGTTAATTCCCATTGTGCGGAATTTGACTTGGGTTGCCGATAACCATACCCGAAGGTGAGGATGGGTGGTTAGGCTGGTTCGTGTCAAAGTGGTTATGGACGAATCGATGGAACTGTATCCGTTGATGATGGATCGATGTTGGGTGACTTAGTCACCAGTCGGTACGCATGCATTGAGTGCGTTAGTGTTTGCATAGGATTGTAACATGTTAGGATGTCTTCCAGTGTTGCAAAGCCTTTATTGTTGATTGATGATGCATGATGAATTGTATGACTATGATTGTGTATTGGATTCTGATTGGTATTAAGTGGTGGAATAATATGTTTGCATTATATTATTGATTGAAAGATTTATAATATGCTTTAATTATGAGAAGTCTCACCCTTACTTTACCATTTCAGATTAAATTAGCAGCTGAGGAGTCGGTGAGGATGGCTCTAGAGCTTATCTTTTAGTTCGTGTGTCAGTGTCATGCTCTGATTAGATTGTAACACTGGGGAACGCTTAGTTAAGAGAATCTTTATTGTTTAACAGTTTTGGATTTGAATTTCCTTGAGAACTATGATGTTTTGTTCAAGTTTGATTTTGGTATTCCGCTGTGTAAGACATGGTCTTATAATGATTGAATTGTTGAATGATGATCCTCAGTGTAGCATGGCTACTGTTTGAAATGAAGGTTTATTTTATTTATTAATTGTGACATCCCGTGGTTACCGTGTTAAACTCTGATTAAAGATGATTTAAATGTTAATTTAATTAATATATTCGGGGTACTTAGATGGGGTGTTACACTTGTCACCACCAGATCTAACATTATTATAAAAAAACAAAATAAATTTATTTGTTATTTTTGTTTCAAAAGAAAAAGAAAAAGAAAACACTCTGGTTTCCTTTCTTCATCGCTCTCGCGTGCCCGGGTTTCGTGTTCTCACCGTGATTCCTCGACGATTCCTCTCATCTCTCGACACTCATCGGCGCCGCTCTCTCTACTTCTCTTGCCGCTCTCATTCTGTCTCTCTTCGCCGGCGTCGCGACTGTTCGCTCTCATCTCTCTCTCTCGCCGTCGCGATCTCTCGCTCTCATCTCACCAGAACTCAATCTCTATTTTCTCTCGAACGATTGCATGTTCTGATTTTCTGAATGGGTTTTGATTTTCTATTTTTTGTGTTTGGTTTACAGGTTGTGAATGGAAAGGGAGGAAGGAAACCCTAGGCTTGGGAGATTCCGGCGACGGTGGGTATACCCGAGCTTTGGAGACGTGTCAGTGATGGAGGTTTGCTTCTAACCTTGTTCCGGGTGAGACCGTTCTTCTTCACTCTTCTTCTTTCTCGCTTTTGGAATACGAATTTCTGAAAAAAACTGAACTGAAGTTTGTTGGTGGCGAAAATGATGATTTAGGCTAGGTTCGCTTTGTGTTGTTCACGTTTTAGTGTCTTGTTTATGTCAGTAGAACAGATATTGCACTTAGTTTTCTGGTTTGGTTATTGTTGGTTTGAATGTGAACTGTGTTAATTGTTAAGAACAGATACTGCAACTTGTGTTTTCTTTTCTGGGATGGCTTGAATTTGTGTTATGCTGCTGGCTTTTCGGGTTTCTTTTGGGAATGCTGTTGGTGTTTTTCGGTTTGGGTTTCTGAACTGTGTCGAGAGTTTTCTGGTTTGGGTTTCTGAATATAGAACTGAATGCTACACTTTTCTTTTGGTCTTTTATTTTTGTGAGTTCTTGATACTACACTTTTCTGGAAAAATGAACTCTCTCTTCATATTTTTTTTGGTGGTTTTTATATATATGAACAGATGCTGCCCTGTCTTAGCATGTCCCTTCCATCTTTATCCCAGTTCCTTGTGTTTTGGTGTAACACCATACTGTCATGATGTTTTTCTGCTCTAAATTCTGAATTCTTGACTTTTGCTTGCTTATGGCCATGCTTTTGCTCTGCTCTGCTCTCACCTCTCTGAATTCCTGATTTCTTGACTTTTCTTGCTTATGGCCAAGCTTTTGCTCCTTTTCCTTCTGACTTCTTAACTGCCCCTGTTATGTTGATACATGCTTGCTATTGCCTGATGTATGCTGTTGTGAATTCATGTATATGCTGCCCGGAATTAAAATGTCACTTCGTTTTGCTTGCTGCCCGGAATTAAAACTGTCGCTTTGTATGCTTGCTCGTTGTATGCTTGCGGGAATCGAATCTGTTGCTTCTTTTTCTTGCTGCCCGGAATTAAAATGTCGCTTCGTTTGCTGCCCGTTGTATGCTTGCTGCCTTTATAAAACGTTGTCTGCTATACGCTTGTTTGTGAACCGATTTGTCTCGCGATTTGCAAACAAGTTGTTTACCGATGATTAATCTTTGAGCAAGATTCTGAGGTTTAACATAAAACCTGATTCCCGCCAACGCCTAATGATGAATTTGGACAAACGATTCTTTGATAATTTCTCACAATTCACTTATGTTTAGCAACTTCTAACTTGTGCTTTTTCTTTGTTTCATGTGGCATGTGGAATTTGAATCAAAGATGGAAAACTTGAAGATCGAATGGCGATGGATGAAGAAGAAGCAAGCATGGCTCAGGATGAAATGAAGGAGCAAAAGACGAAGGATTGAAAATTGTCAAGACTTCAAAGAAACTTAGAATTAGGAGATTCTTACATCTTTGTAATAAAACTTGTATTTCAATACAAACTAAGTCAACTCTTGTAGTAATATAACAATGGATTTGTAATGACTTTTATAAAATTTATGCCAATCAAATTCTAAAAAACAATGTATTCAATGTATGTTTCCCTCCTTGACAAAAATTCAAAAAATGGAATGAGAGTGTGAAAGTTGAATAGAGTTGAAACATTTGCATTTTAAACAAAAGAAAAGAAATCATGAGATTTTGATGAATGAAAAATGAAACCGCTTAGAATTATATTTATAACAAAGAGTTGACCAAGAGAATCTCAAGTTTTAAAACAAAAATTCAAATTCTTTAATTCTTGCCTCCTAGAAAAAGAAATGAGAACCTCAACCTGAAAATGAAGTCACATGAATGAACATTACTTTCTATCTTGTGGAGGATAAACTTGAAGTTTTACCGCAACTCTCCATGCCTAAAAAAAACTCTTAATGGGATATCTTGAATTTGAAATCAAACTTGTGAAAGAAAGTTGAATGATTATAGGTGACACTCGAATCTTGAATGAATTCCGATAAAAAAACCAAATGAGATACTTGAAACGGTAATAATGACGAATTCCAAAAACTAAGAATTCTAAGAATTTCAACACGACGACTCTCAGCATTATTCACTCTTGGGTCACCAAACCTTACATCCCGAGCCAATTATTCGCCTCAAATCTCTTGAACCACTTTTTGCATTTGGTAAATTCAGATTAACACAAACTAAATTCTTTCAACTTCACAAAGTTTCGAATGAACTCGATTTTTTTTGTCGTGCAATATTCGAATGTATTTTGAACCAAAGTTTGAGTTAATTCTGGTTGAAGCATGACGGGATGTTCCGAACTTTACTTGTATTAAATTGTGCCATCATAAACATATAAGCTTTTAGACAATCAAAACTTAATGTATCATTCAAATTCAACCTTCAATCTCCAACCCGACTCAAAACATCGGATGAATGAAGCAAGAAAGTCATGACCGTAATTCCACCCATTGTACTACGACATCAAACATGGGAACTTCAACCATATACTGAATCAAAGGCGATCCGACTTAGAGCCAAGTCCTCAATCCATTTCTGAACTCACGCTTTTTGCAAGGAAATCAAACAAATTTATGATAAGGAGGGTAAATTTAGGGTGCGACATTGCCTATTCAATCATCTTAGACCTGGTAAGTGAGAAAGATTGAAAACTTTCAGCGTTCAAGGTGGAAGAGGATTGAATACTAGAAAAAACCGAAAATTTGCCTACGCTGAAACCAATACAATGAAAAGCAGATAATATCTTGACTACGAAAAAGCGCTTGAAGAGAGAAAACTTGCTAAGCATCAGCAGATGCTTGCACAATTACCAGGAGATTTTAACAACAGGGATAACCAAGAAATCTTACGAAAGCTTTGACAACAATTTTAATGAAAATGTTATGAGAAAAGCGAACTTCTCAATGACGAAAAACAATATATTGAAAAATTTGACATGATTGGGAACTTAACAAAGAGTTCCCTGATAATTAAGGAATACCTGGAGACCTTAAACAAAATTAAAAAATGACATGATTGAGAACTTAACAAAGAGTTCTCTGATAATTAAGGAATACCTGGAGACCTTAAACAAAAATTGAAAATTTGACATGATTGAGAACTTAACAAAGAGTTCTCCGATAATTAAGGAATACCTGGAGACCTTAAACAAAATTGAAAAATGACACGATTGAGAACTTAACAAAGAGTTCCCTGATTGACATGATTGAGAACTTAACAAAGAGTTCCCTGAACTAAGGAATACCTGGAGACCTTAAACAAAATTTGAAAAATTGACATGATTGAGAAGTTAACAAAGAGTTCCTGATTGTTGATTGAGAACTTAACAAAGAGTTCTACGAACTAAGGAATACACAGGACCTTAAACAAAATTTGAAAAATTGACATGATTGAGAACTTAACAAAGGTTCCCTGATTGTTGATTGAGAACTTAACAAAGTTCTAGACTAAGGAATACACAGGAGCCAACAAAATTGAAAAATTGACACGATTGAGAACTTAACAAAGAGTTCTCTGATTGACATGATTGAGAACTTAACAAAGAGTTCTCTGAATATATGGCTAGAACAATATCGGAATTGTTGGTGCACGAAAATGCGAGGAGCCATGGCATGCTGAATGTCTTTGACCGTGTAACTTCTGAGTTACCCGCAGAACAAAATCAGTAGCGCACCCGAGAGTATAATTCTCTGGGGATAAACAAAACAATATCCAGCACACCGGCGTGATATAGATGTTTATGAAGTCGGTAAATCTTGTTTCCGACATTTCTGCTGATGAGAGATCTTACTGAACATGTACGGACATGTTGAACAACTTCTGAGTTGACAAGATCTTCAATTTGTATGCAGATAGCTTTACCGTTGATAGAAGAATCAGATTCAGCGCCTGTGACTGAAAAACTTCTAGGGTAATGAGCTTCAATTTGCTGACATTGTATGGACAATGCGTTGTAGCAAGTGGATATGTAGATCAACGTCTGAGTTGGAGAAATATCTTGAGATTTGAATAAACATCCCGCCGGGTGGATATTTATTTGTTGAGTAGTTGATAACTTCTTGGAAATAAAGCACGAAGTTTGATGTAATTTTCTGAGAACAGCTCAGAGGAGTAAATTGTGGAATTCGCTGCCAGTAGAAATTGTTGGGAAGATTCTTGTCTGAAAGAAATCTTTGAAAATACCAAGAATGATATTGTAGTAATCCTTTCTGAAGGGGACTCACTTGGGGAGAGAAATAAGCTTCACTGGGGAAGCTTCGTAAGAAACCATGTGGAAAATTCGCTGGGGATTCGGTTGAATAATTTTGCTGACATTAGAGTCCATCTGAAAGAGAACTGTTTCGATGGGGAAGAAATCTCGATTGGAGAAACCATCAGTTGTTGAGATCCATATAAGTATATAACTTGTCTTTGGAGAGAGGATAATTTTGTCGTCTGAGAATTAATCCTTCAATTTTGATCCTTACGAGGATAGCTACAGTTTCAGTTGAAAAACCTGCAAAACAAATAGCCGAGGCTAATGCATGAGTATTATATGCATGATATGATTTTTTTTCTAATGCAAATGATGCATGATTTCGACTTGTTGGGAAGGAGACATCCTTTGGGAATCAATTGAACGATCTTGTTGTCATAAGAGTTCCTTTGAGGGATCAATCGATTCTCTGGGAAGAGACTTCATTGGAGAATTGACACTATTGTCGATTGTCTTCACCCAAGCATTCACACGGCACTGGGGAGAAAAGCTAGATTGTCATATGAGAAAAGTCTCCCTTGTAATGGGGTACTTTTAAAGGGAACTCTATGAAGAAGAATCATTGGAGAAATCCGAATAAGAAGCATTGATACAAGAGTTCGCTTGGGAAACCCAATCACTCGAATGGATTCGATTTGAGAATCGTCATCGTTGTAGACCAATTATGTTCAAGCCCTCAAACTTGTGATCGGAAGAACTAAATTTGTCATTCAAAATAGTCTTCAAATTATGATTCTACGAGCAGCATCACTAGAATTTTGGAAACATCCCAAGTCCTGGTGAGTTTAGGAATGAATGTGTCTATGTAGTATATGATATGAATGCATGAATGAATGAATGCATGAATATCTGGTTAATGCACTGGCTATCAAAGCTGAATCCTCGACACCGTTAGTCGAAGGATAAAGAACATGGCACAACAAGATGATTGACCAAGCTCCAAATGTTGAATTGCCACTGGAAGGGCTGCAATGCTAATTCTTGTAGAAAAAAGAATAGAAAACTTCGAATTGATTAGATAATGATGTGTAGAGTGGGCCCTATGGGTAAGAATGCAATTGCATTAGATTTTACTTGAGAATCTCAATATGCCCGGTCCAGTAGACTTTCTAGAAATCTTTCCGAAAAGGAGTGTCGGCATCCTGTATTCTGACGCAATACTTCTTGATCATGATGTCTCAAAGGAACTGGATATTACGCTATGGAATATCATGCCTTGATAGGAGCTTTGGGTGTTTTAGCATCTCAAAAATAACCTCCTTAGATTTATCGGATCTTAGAGTGGCAAACTGCGTGAATGGACGACATGCCTGGATGAATATTGGAGACTCCCTCGTCTCGAGTAATTACTTCAGGCTGATTGATTCTTGAGCGAACACTTGCCAATTAAAGAGCTTCACCATTGTAAGTAATGCTTGGATCGATCAACAAGTGAGCGACCTTGGTGGAACAAGAGCTTTTGAAGGCTTCAGCGTGGTAATTATCTCAGATTGATTGGAACTGAACGATTAGTTGAAATGTCCCAATGTAAGCAGCCTTAGAGACTCCCATGTCTCGAGGTGATTGCTTCAAGTTATTTGA
The DNA here is from genome assembly GCA_021764765.1 of Vicia sativa. NCBI lineage: Eukaryota > Viridiplantae > Streptophyta > Magnoliopsida > Fabales > Fabaceae > Vicia > Vicia sativa. Next base: position 178,980,838 of record CM038795.1, read on the forward strand.
AACATGGAGCAGCGGTTGTCTAGGCTAGCGCTCTTTTGGGAAGGACTAACTCAATTGATGATTGCTCTTTAAGGATTTGCCCGGATTGGCGAGAAATTAGGAATTTGAATTTCGATTTGATTGCCCAAATTCTTGAGAAGAAGACAACTTGTGATATCAAAGGAGTCCTTAGGCGTCCTGCCCCTTACTACAAATAGCATAACTCAGAGAATAATCAAGTTTCTCTTCTTTGGACAAAGTTAAACTCTTCAACGATGTTCATTATGAGAACTTCTTCAATGTCAAACAATTGTTTTACATGTAGAAGAATGTTTGTTGTGACAATTATAATGCAACATTTATCGTCTTGAAGTTTTGTGAAAAACATTATGATTTTTGTGGGTGAAACACTTTTTGAGTGCAACATGAAATTTTCTTTTTGAAAGATAAGGCGAGCATATGATACCAACACGGATACTTAGCACACACTGTAGGAGTCGGTAAATGCAGTCTCTTCGTTGTATGCTTTGAATTAACCCATGCTTCAATTAGGACTTTTGAGGGTTTATAGCATGGCTCGGTTCCACGAGTTTTTAGAAAAAGGATTTTAGGCTCAAAATATTTGGTGCCGCCCATTCTCCATGATGTTCTTCAGTCCTAAGTTTAACTATATTGATATGAGCATTCATCTCTCAAAAGGCGTCATGATGGTTGAGGAACCAATATATGGTTTCTTGGACACGAGACACTCTTTTGTCTTTGGTTCCTAATCACACGACTTGTTCTTTGTTGAGAATTTTCTCTGAAAATGCATTTGAGATTTTCTCTTTTTTCCGACTTTTGCCTGACTTTTGCCTAGCGACTTATTAATAAGTTCCGACTTAGCGGCTTTTGTCTTTTCTATTCATCTTTTTGAACAAGTCGTGGATCTTTACACAATCTGATTTGTTAAAAGTGATGGTGACCGTTTGAGTCCTTAGGTAGATGAGGATAACTGTTATGGCGTCGTCATCTGTTATACGATGTGCGAGAGATACCCAACGGTATCATTCTCCTTTGATGCACACTATTGATAGATGGAATCGACTACTGTGGTTTTGACCTTTCTCAACCTTTTGAAGGATAGCCATTGTTGTATCCTTAAATGAACACTCTCTTGATGAGTTACGGCAGCCCGATCGGATTAGCTGAACACTACCATACAGGTTTGAAAAATGGGGTTTTACGAGCAGAAAGAAACTCCTACTTCAAGGCTCAAGGGGTTAACGAGGTCTATCTCCTTATAACTCCGGTGTTTGGGGATTTGAAACAAGGCCTGTACATCATTAGCAGGGTTCTACTCAAAAGCACATGACTAGAGACCTGACATTTTTCAATTATCGTCATCCTCCCTCCGATCTTTGCCTAGGCGAAAGATTGATAACGTTAGTATCAAAATGCTAAATCAATTAAAGAGTGATAACGAATGGATTGAGTGACAACGAAGATGGATTACTTCAAGACAAACATATTCATTGCATTAAGATAAAAACAAACAAGTTTCTACATGCAAACAAAGTTTAAACAATTAAACAAGATACACATGAAAATGCAGTAAAGAAATAAAAGATTGTATCGTTGTGGGAGACTTGGCTCCGTCTTGACTTGATGATTCGGATAATTTCGTGGTCTTGGTGCTTACTTAGTACAGGGTTGCCATTCACAAACAGATTCCCTCTTGATAGTCATACTTTACGGTCAATCAACATTGAACTTAACCTTGGCTTTGTAAGCGATGGAGTCTCTGTCCAGTGTCTCTTGTTCCATCATGGTAGTATCGCATGTAGCGTTATGATCATAACCAAGCGGAATAAATTTGGTGGTTTAAAACTTAGGAACCACCAATGAACTTTGAACGGATATGGCGAAGTTGGTGTAGATCACTGGAATTGGATCAAGAGGAGCTCCCTTCTTTCAGTTATTCGAGGCAGGTTTGATTTTGAGAGTTCGCTACAAGTTGGGAAGATCAGACAAAAGTTGTTGATGCAAAGACTCGAAAGATGGTAATGGAGGATAATGAGTTGGTGTTGCAACCGACTTCCCTTTGCTAGAACTTGAGATATCTTGTTGAAGGCTACCACCTTTTACAGAAGTGAACATCTGGTCTACTTATCTCTTCTTCAAAGTCTCAACTCCCTCTTGGTAAGCAATTGTCCCAATGAGTTTTGGAAGTTCCTTAAAATTGCTATGATTAGACCTTGCAAGAAAAATGTCTAAGCTCGATCCATTCATTTTGAAAAACTGAATCTTATCATCAATTAGCTCTTGAAGCATGCATTTGAAGAAACAAAACTCGGTTCATGTCCTGCGAGTTAGCATGAAAAGCATCGACCTCTCATCAAACCAAGCTTTAGCAACCCTGGTACCGCTTCAATTCCCTTGGTATCACAACACCGCTCGAATCAAGTAAGGCAATAGTTGAGAATATGATATCGGATTGGTGATATCCTAAGCACAGCGTATCGGCGATAATCTTGAGTTAATCGCGTGATTTGGATCCTTCTTCTTCGATCGGGAGCAAGCAATTGTTGTTGTCGAGGAATCTTGAAGGTGAAGGCCGAGGATACTCGTGGGAAAATTTGATGGAGAGTTCGCCACATGTGGATGTCTTTGACTCGTGGAACATCGAGATGATAGAGTAGCGACAAACTTCGGAGATTGGTGTGGTGTTGCATTCTGTTTTCAACACAACTTGCAAAGAGATCCATGACCAGACTCATCTGACTTTTCAAGTGCTTCTTCTGCCTTCAATAGTTCGACCCGTCTTGACTGAAGTCTACCTTATACGAGACATCCTTTAAGTTACGAAGCGCGTCGAGTAAAGCGGTTTGATATTTACGGGCAGAGATGAAATGAGATTTTCGGTGAAAATGGAATGCATGGTAATGTCTGAAAGAATGCAAATGTAATATATTGGCAGCATGTAAGAATGCGATGTAATATAGTAGTAACACATGTAAAATGCGATGTAATGGTAATGCATATAAGAACAACATAATGATAATACATGTAAGAATGCCATATGATGGCGTGCGTGTAAGAATGCAATGTGATGGTAATGCATGTAAGAATGCAATGTGATGCGATATATATTGATGCTAACGCAAATCACATGTAAGTTAATGAGACAAGGGTTTAAAAGGGCGGTGGACATGGTTTCGGCGTCTACCCAACAATTCCCCAAACAAGGTTGGTTCTAGTGTTTTTATGCTAAATGCTTCTTGAGTCTCAATCCCTTTTTAGAAACATTATCACCGCATCGGACTATATGGGATAATACAGAAAGTATACTCAAGCGGCTCTTAAAGGATACTCAAAAATCCTTTGGCGGTTGGTTTGTTTGGACATCCTAATACTTAGAGTTGTAGCCCTTGTCTAGAAATTGTTGTCGCACTAGCATACGGTGCAACAATCCCTTAAACAACCAACTCTAAGTTGTGGTCTTCACGTCGATCCAAGGAACACGGATGTCCAATGGACCTAAGCTACTCACCACTCTAAACTTACGTTTCCTAGAAGCACAGGTATTGGGCTTATCTATGAACCATAACCAAACAATGCCCCAATATCAAAATATATCAACAGGATATAAAGAAATAATAGGCAATGAATAATAAACACCTGGCGAAAATTAAATTAGGGTTGACTCGCCATGAAATCAT
>CM038795.1:178984617-179045351 GCA_021764765.1 Vicia sativa
GATTTTATGTTACCTTTTTCAAGCTCGTCCATTAAAACCACGACACATTCCAAATCGTCTATACTGAAATCTGGTACCGACTAGAGGAACTTCAGCTATCTTGTCTCCAAATATCCTAAAAATGATATGCCGAGTTAATGAAATGCAATACGCAAAATCATGCAAAACCTACACTACTTGATTTGATTCTAAATAGTAGCGGATCCTATACTAACCTTATAGTTGCCACACTGATTAGTTCTTCATTCCTCTCTAGAAATGCGGTATAGAAACCCTGGAAGTTTAATCGGTTGAGCTCCGACCTGAAAGGTTCAAAATACATATATAAGGCACTGGCTTGATGCAAATATAGCAATAATGTAGCACAAATTTGAGATGAAATATCGTGTTCATGAACAATGTATACCTGTGAACAAATCCATTAGTGAATGAAAAACTCAGGTCTACATGATCCACACATTTTAAATGAAACAAATACCATTATAGTGATGTTTTTGCATGCCATCTTGTTTGATAAAAGTTACAACTTACAAAACATATGCTCAATCCGTTAGAATCGTTTTTTCTGAATCGAATAACCAAAATCGTATGATATATTTCACAAGAGCTAAACTACCGTATATTCTTCAAAACATTGGCTCAGTATTTGGGTTGCCATCCATATAGGCATAGATTTTTCGCAATAAGCTGGAAGAGAAGAAATTTTTAGTGAAAAGAAGGAAACTTTTTAATTAGTATCTTCCAATAAATGTCTATGGCCAGCGCCTGACATCAACTCAATCATGCATGATAAGCGTAAAACTACAAACTTAGCACTAACTACATATACAATAAAAAGAGTTATAAATTCTAACATATCTATCTATGAATTTTATAATGAATATCCATTTTCCACAGATAGATATGTTAGAATCTATGCAGGTCTTTTTCTGGTTCAACTTTGTGTGATACAAACATAGAATGCAAAGAATCCTAATAAAGGTTATGAACATGAATTGGTGGATAAGAATATCTGACCTTTGGTTAAATATAACGTCTTCCACGATATCTCTGCTAGAGAAGGGGTTAGGTAAGGGTTCAAAACATTCATGCATCACCGAAGTACAACGCTTAGTTTGCTGTAACTTTCTGCCACTAGATCATTTTCAGTACTGCCAACACCACAACTCTCAGAGTTGACACACTTCACCAATGTCCAAGTTAGGTTGTCCTCGCCTACCAAAACCGGCTTTCCCAATAGGTTTGAGTCCTAGACCTGCAAAAGTGCATACACGTAAATGTAATGAATAGCCATTTCATGAAACTTGACTCTAGCAGTATATAGAAAGAGCTCAATGTCGAACTAGAAAGTATTAAGAGATATGGAACACTTGATGTGGATTTAACTTACCCTTTCACACTCTTCTCCATGAACCAGTTTTTCATATATCCTCTGGAGTTATCTTTTGCTCTATTTCTGAGGCACTCAACATGATCTACAGAGTTGAAGAAAATTTCAGTTGGTCAACATATAATTATGCACACAAAATAAAAAGACATTCACAAGGAATGGGTGAAATATTAAACAAATCTATATTTATCAGCTTACATTTATATTCACACTGAATGCAAGTAAAAACTGTTGATCCTTTGCCTCTTCAATTTTGTTTTGGCAATCAATCCATAGCGGCATGATGGACAAAACCAATCACCATCAGGGATGCCCTACACATGCAGAATGAAACTAGTTAGTGTCGGCATTAAAGTACTGAATCGAAGAGTGTTACATCATGGACACAAAAGGAAAGGAAATATAGCAACATGATAGAACTTAATAAGCCATGATTGAAAAGGAAACTGGTTAATAATCTACCTCCAAATTAAGACACTTCTTATAAACGACGATGGACATTGGTATAAAATAAGTTCACCACCATAGTTACAAACAGAACAAATGTTGTCATTTAAGCCTTCAAACGGATTTTGCATGGTTTCTCTTTGGCTTCCCTTGACCTGTGATCATGCATTACTTCCCTCATGCAATCTAACAGTGACCTACCATCCTTCAGAAAGATACATGCCGAAGGCCTAAGTTACTACTTCCACCAGCATGGTTTGCAAAGCCGCTGAGTCCAAATACATTCTGACAACATGAACATTTAATTCCTTCTAGAGTAATCCTTCCCTCAAATGTAGGTGAGTTTCTGCATTCTGTTTCCCAATAATAGACCTTGTATCTTGGCAACACAATGTTGCAACCTATTAACAAGACACAATATTTTGAGGCTTTTGATGTGACAAACCGAAAACCTTCTGCACCCTTTTGCTTGATCTTAGGACCCGGGTAAGTTCTTCCTCCTCTTGATCCTCCTCTTGGTCCTTTGAAGTACTTGCGCCTTTACGGTTAGGTACTTCCTTCTCTAGATTCTTTTGTGCACTACTCTTCTTTGAAATCCTTGCGCCTTTACGGTTTCTCTTTGCAGTTTGTGATGAATCATCTATAGTTTGTAATTCAGGCTCTTCTTGAAGCAATTGGAACACACTCGGCAATAGAGCATCACCATCAACATGATCTGAATCAGTCCATTCAGGAATTTTTTCTTTAATGTACAGCCTGCATGCACCTCGAAGTGTGCGTAAACATTGATTTTGTGGAGACTTGTACAAAGTTGCCTTCCTTCTTCCAGTTGGGTAGTCAAAGATCCATCCTTCTGCTAACAGATGTTTTTTCGCCTTCGATTTCCACTCTCTCTTCTCAGCCGAGTTTCTCTCTAATGTGTACAAGTAATATTTCACGACGGCTAGAGGACAGAATTCTGGTTCAAGTTGACCTTTAACTGGAGAAAGCTCCTCTGTTGGAGGACAAACATCTAAATCACGGTTCATTCAGGCGGATCAGGCGCCGATGTGAATTTCTGTCAATCTGGGGCAGCACAGAGTTCATGTTGGGATCCTCTTGCAAAACTTTAGTAACTAGAAAAATCGAAGTGTAACACTTCTTGTCACGCTTATCCGGTGAAATGTACCGGTATCGTCTATGTTGATGACAATTGTCTTCGGTCCACTCAATTGTCCAACCAAGAAATGCAAGATGTTTCCTTACTTTCGTCTTCAAAGTTTCCCGACCGTCTTGCTCCTACATCCAACTGCATACTCATGAACAACTTCAGGACAGAATTCAACTTCAGACAGCCTCAGAGGTTGCCAAATTATAGACCTAGAACGTCTCCGTTGTCGATTCTTATCTGATTCGAAATCTTCATGTAAAATAATTTGCTTCTCACAGTCTCCATCCGCCAAAGGAATGGCTCTAGTCTTGCCACAGTTTTGATCTGTATCCAACAAGTTTGAAGAATCACCATTTTCCTTAGGCCTATCAGATGTTCCAACTTCAGAACCAGACGCATTACCATGATTAGCTTCAATATGAACACTATCAGTTGGTTCAGATGACCCTCCTTGAGTAAATTCTTGGAAGGTTCAAGGCAGAGCGAACCTCGTTAAAGTGATGGTATAGTACTCACCAATCACCTCCACAACAAGGTCTCTCCACAATTCCTTCACATCAAAGTCCATTCTCCAATGGTTTCAGCATAATCCTTTCTCATCCTAACATCATACCAAATCTGTTTAACCGAGATTGCAACATAGGATACCCTCTCACCTCCTCAAACAACTCAAGAAACACCCATTTCCCTCTTGGTAACCAATTCTCAGTTGATTCATCCCAATCCTGAGTGATTCTCAATTGCTTAACTCCAACCTTCATTTCATCACCTAAATCAGGGAAAAATATACTCCTCTCCTCCATTCCATTACAGTGATCGAATATCACGCCTTCCCAAAACATCCTGATAACTCACATCAACACAAAATCCAAATGGAAGATCCATTCTCTCTAACTCAATCGGAATGGGGCGGCCTAATCAGTCCACGTCTGTAACCACATTCTGAAGCAAGCAGAATCAACTACACCATCAAAACACTAGAAACACTCACAACATCAACAATGTAATCCGATTCATCGTCATTCAGAATATTGTCATATTTAACATAACGCTTAGTCCTTGCACGTGGATAATCTTCCCCGGATGCCATGATCCCAGAAAACCATCTTCCAAACTCCTCAGCTGAAAAAAACAATAAAACAATTTTTTAGAACAAAACCCTTGAACTGCAAATTTCAGATTAAGGAATCACATTCACGACAACATGCAGATTTTCACTGAAGAAAACATCAATAAAAAAGGAAATAACATTGAGTCCACATTATATTACTATAAACAGTATCTCATCTCATTCCTAATTCATCACTTGCATGAAATCCAAACATAGCTCAAAACAAGAAAACACAGAGATGAATGGTAATTCAATTATGGAAAAAAAGAATCAGAAATGTCAAATCAAAATCATAAATCAAGAACAGAAAATCAAAGATTCATAAACAGAAAAAAACTAGATTCTGATTCTGATATAACAGAATTACAACAGTCATGTAAAGAAAACCCCAAAAAACCCTAAAAAAACACCAAACCGCAAAACCTAATACAAAATCAACAACCCAGAAACCATAAACAAAAAAAATCAAATCTTTATACAAAAAAACAGAAATCAGAATCATATAACATCATCATTACCTCAACTTTTTCATTCACCAAAAGCTTTGTTTTCAACGACCCTCTTTTCCGTTTCCGATTTGCAACACTCGTATCGCCGTCAACCTCCATTGAAGACTGACGCAAGAAAAACTCAAACCAGCGATATCAATACAGGAGGGAATGCGGAATTCACGTATCTTAATTCAAGAATTCAAGAGAACGATTCATAGACAAAGAAAACAAACGAAACGACGCAATGAAGAAGCAAACGTTAAAGCGATCGAAAACCAAATCTCTGTCTGTTTTTATGTTTTATGTGTGTCTGAGTTCAGTTCTGTTGTATCAGTGTGTTATAGTTTGATTACTTCAAAATATAATAAATAAAATAAAAATAAAATATTATATTTAATATTTGTCTTCTTTATTCCTATTGGTCCACGTATGAAAACCATGCACGTTACTCATGCGGTTTGAAGGTGTTGTTTACTTACCGTGGTCCTTTCCTCATGCTATTTTGTTTCTTTTAAGAGGTTAATTTGACGAATAGGAGTTTTCATAGAGTGTGGTCCAGTGTGCGAGGGTGCATCGTGTGGGCGCGCGCGCCGTTTTGGGTCTGTGGTGTGGACCCTACTATAAACTTTAACGTACTGTTGAGATTTAAGGAAAAGATTTTATTTTATTTTATTTTGTTGAGAATTTGTGATGAAATATTTAATGGAAAAATAGGATGAAATTAATTTCAGTATTTATAGTAAATGCTGCGAAAAAAGAGGATTGGAAAGTAGGAAAATTGATTAGGTTGTAACGTTTATATGAATATTCATGCTTAATATAAGGAAACAGTGACACATAATATTTTATTTAATTTCAGATTTTTTTTAAATATTTTTTGACAGATGTAATAAATGTTGGTCTACAGAATTAATGAAAAAGAGATTTACATGTACTTTTTATTAATAAGTTTCATAAATTTGATTTAATGAGTGTTGAAATATTATTTTGGCTTTAAGTAAATATAAATGTAAATATTGTGTTTCTTTATCAAAAGACTAGATAAATATTGTTTTTCTTATAAAAATATATATTGTTTTTTACCAACATAAATGAATGACTAAATATAGATGGTATAATACTTTTTTTAGATTAATGTACCATTCGTCACTACCATATAAAACCAAATGCTCACCTCAAAAAACACAGATTTCATTTTTCTTTTTGACGTTTGAATAAAATAACTCAATAAATCAGATTATTTGTATGTGATCTTTTAATTAAAGTATGTTGATTTTTATTTTAATTTTTTAAATTTGCTGATCAATCTTTAAATATGAAACACAAAACCTGTTTTTAAGAGACTAGCTGAATATTAGCCATAGTTTTTTTTCCATATTAATTGAACATAGAGCGTTAACTTGCTAAGTGAAGATACAAAAAAAAGAAGAAGCAAGATAATTATAAAAAAAGAGTTTAGCGAGATTAATTTTATATAAAACATCAATAAATTTGTATTATCCATTCAAAAGAAGTGAGATTAATTTTATATAAAACAATAATAAATTTGTATTATCCATTCAAAAGAAAAGAAATTAATTATAATATATTATCGATGTAAAATAATTTTATACAACCATCTAATTAGAATAAATGATTTTGACACATGAAAAGAGAGAAAATATGAAAGAAATAGTTATTAATATAGTTTACCAGTGATCACGTACAGTGAATGTATATGTATCCCAATCTGCAGCGGTGGTCCAAAGTGAAAGAGGGTACATGAAGACTACGATGCCAAAGTAAGTAGAGAGAGAGAGCAAGCAAGTGAGAAGATAGTAGAATGAGATACGACCCTCTCAGTGAGAGGTATTTATAACCCCATTTGGGCCAAGATCCGATTAGTAAGTAATCGAGCCCAGCGGATTCTTAAAACTTCTTGTGTGCATGGAACCCGGCAGCCTCGCCTAGATATGCCCGAGATATTCGGGTTTGTTCTGCTCACCGGAGACGATGTGGGTTGAGGGACCCGATAAATGGACAGAGATTATCGGGGCACGTGGCGATGTCAAAACTTAGCGCGTGTGCTTCGCGTGGGCAACCGGTTATTTCCCAAAGGCAATGGGCCTAAAATCTATGGGCACGGAATGTGGGCGATCCGAGCAGAAGCCCCCAGTCTTTGCTCTAGTAGAGTAATGACTTTGAGTAGCGAATCCTCGGCGGCGTTAGAGACGACCTTTGTCCGGATGTAAGCAAGCGGAAGCCGAAGATCTTTATAACTTGGCGAGCATATTTCGGGTTGTTATACTCGGGATCCCGCGTGGGACGTCGTGGGCGAAGCTAACTTTGCGAATTACGGCCCTGAGAAGCTCATAGGTCGAGCGTCGTGTCGGTTTGATGCCACTTGTCATCTTGAGATGGGACTTTTGCGCCTAAAGGTGTGACCTTTCTACCCCTTGATTTTAGTTATGAAAAGGGCCTTTTAGGGTTTCATTTGTTTATTCTTCTCTAATTTTAACCAAGCTCTTAAACAAGTCTAACAACCTCCTATTTCAAACTCAACATGTCTTGACTCAGCAGTAAACATCCCTAATTCTTTGGTAATCTCCTTTTATTCATGCTTTAGGACGGTAATTTTTTATTTTTATGAATATCGCGGAGATACTTGCATTTAAGGGAGAAAGTTGAATATCAGAAACTTGCACATAAGCGGGCAAAATTAAGACGAGAAGCTTGAGTAGAACAAAGACTTGAATACCACGACCATCGTGAATCTCTAAGATATTGCATTCACGAGAATCCTAATTTTTAAGGGAGATTTCAATGATTAGTTGATAAGTTGAGTCCGTTGTAGGAATTAATGCGAGGTTCTCGAGAGGGCATATCATCGCCCTTGCTCGTGCCGGGCCCCTCGCCGTGTCGCTTGGTCGGGTGAGGGGTTATGATCCCTCGAATTCACTTTTTTTCACCGGTCGGGATCGATTGCGGTGCGAGGGAACAGCGGACCCGCCCGAATAAGATTGGCGCGGACCTCTCCGGTCACCCCGAGGACTTTATTATTTCTCCCTGGATTCCTCCAGCGCATTCATCAAATAAAGATTTGGCGAGGACGAAACTTCAACACCATCCAAAACGAAAAGAATACACCATCGCCTATGAGATTCCCATGTACGATTCGCAACTTCCAGGCCACCACCTTTTTAGAACGGGGTCCACATGCCGTCATCGCCCCTAACTCCATCCAAACTACGCGCCCATGCGGCGTTTGAGATATTATCGCCCACCACCGCACTCCCCTTCCTTCTTCTTGCTCTTCCACAGCAAATGGTCGGGATAAGTGCGCACAATCCGTTCCATCAATAAAACTCGCCCTACTCTTACCAAACTACACTCCCATTTTAAGAAATTCTATGTGATAAACCCGTCCAAAACCTAATACCAAACCGCAATGCAAATAATGGAAAGGAGGTGGATAGGATATGGTTTCCAAAATAAAACATGCCGGCAATTTCTTCCATGTGGCAAAAGATGGAAGGGACGACAACTCTCACAGAGGTTGAAGAATTTTTCGCCGCCGCCATATTGCAAAAATGTGCTCCCTCGACTCCAGCGAAATCAGACGCAACCACTCGCCACCCTCCCTACGCTTGCGGTCCAGCGAGGACGCCCGAAACTTTATATATTGTTGGAAAATATGCCGTGCGCGTGTGCTAACGTTTCTCCGTTTGTTTTGCGATAAAATGGCGCCATGGAGGATACTTTCAACTAAGGCAATGCCGTGTGACCGCCAAACCGAGTTGTAACCGTGAAATACGCAACCGCATAACACCGCTGACCATCCACCCCCACCACCACTCAAAAGCGGAAAACCTCAGCCATCGCAAAAATACACCGCCATGTTGCCTACCACTCAACGCTTTAACCCGTAGTCCATGAAAGAGAATGATTTCGCTCACATCTGAAAAATGCTTGATGTGTCCATCATCGGCTAAAACCTCGTTGACTCGCAAGATATCAACACCCGCGCTTTCCTCTTAACCATCGCTGCTCCACAAGCCCAAATAACCGCCGCGGAATAAAACCACTTCCGTAAAACATGCCAAAACAAACTAAAAAGAACCAAAAATAAAACGCCCGAAACAGCCAAAATGCAAGCAAAACCGAATCTACCAGCATTGCTATTTATTACCGAAAATCTCCGAAACCAGAACACTATCGCCCGCTTTCGCTCCGCTATCCAGCAAAGCCTGGCCCGCTGGCAACCCGGATAACCACTGCCCTTCCACTTCGCCCGGCGAAAATACGTGGCTCACAGAATGATTTTATTTGCTTGGATTTACTTTCACTTATCTACACCGCATGTCCCTTTGTATTTACATCTTTAATTTATGGCCCGTCTTTGGATATTTCTTTAACCGCCGCCCGCCGCCCTATGCCACCATATTGTTTATTTATTGTTATTTATAAAATATACCATGCCGCCGTTCCACGTGCCACCGTTGGGGCTTTCGAGGGCCCCGCAAAAATGTGGTCGTGTTTAAACACCACATACTGGGCCATCGCTAACGGCAAAACGCCACCAAAAAAATGCATACCGCAAAACACCGGCCAAATTCCACGCCAACAAAATTTGTCATTTATCCGTAATGCCGTCCATTTTATAACGCATCCAACACCGCAAACAGCCCGGCAAAAATCCGTGGAGGTTTGAAAACCACAACGTTGAGCACGTGGCATTACTTTCCTTTATATCTTCTACGCATTCCGTCGAAATTGTACTCCTTTAATTTCAAAAATAAGCACTCACATACATCTTTACCGAAACATCGACCGCCCATTACGCCGCACCATTCGAAAACGGCCCCACCGCTTGATTCGCGCCCCAGCCAACCGCCGCAGCGCCATGTTAAAACATTACCACCGCACCGCCGCCGCCCGTCTAAGCCGCTTAATCTAACTCTTGCGCAATGCCGCTTCATTGTTATTTCCTCCCAAAAGCCAATACATCTTGACTCTGATCTCGCCAAGCCTGCCGCCTATATCCCGCCTGCCGCAAAATTCTCCGTGGTTGAAAGGGAAGCCCATATACCGCCACCTTATTCCCACCCACCACTTTGGTCTCACTAATCCCGAGTCCCAAACCACAACCACGCCTCGCCCGTTGCCGAGGATGCTCCGCAAATGTGAAGTGGTGCTTGGTGCCCGGTACTGCTACGAGTGCGGAAGTTCGATCGGTGAATTGCGTCCCATTGTATGGTGACAAGGGCCCGTGGAATATCGAAGCGGGCGAGGGCGTTTCGTTTATAAAATGAAGGATGTTGAAGGAGGTGATTTTGGCAAGTGCGCCTCATCCATTTAAGTGAAGTAGTCTCAGCCCTTGAGGTACTTGTTTTGGTAAGAGCCTTGCATGAAAGAATGAGTATATTCATTTCCCACCGATTGAAGGGCCACGGGGATGTGGCGCCGTGAGCTCGTGAGGTGGTGCGATGCATGTCGGCGTGGCGTTGGCATTTGTCGCATTTTTAGCGTGTTCCTTGGCGTCCTTTGGATGGTGGAATAATAAGCCTTGCCCAATGCTGCTGCCAGCAAGAGAATCCTCCCGTGTGTTAATTCCTTCGTGGATTTCATGAAGGACGCCGACCACCCTGGACTCCTCGGCACTTGAGGAGGGAATGGAAATCTCGCCGATATAAACGCATGCTCGAGGGACGTAAGAGCATCGACGTTTGAATGGCAGCGACCTCCAACTTGTCGTGAGCAACTCCTTGAGTTAGATAGTTGAACACGAATTCATAAGTGATCTGCATCCCCGATCGCACTAATGTCGAGTGTCATCGTGGACCTTTTGATGCTCGGTTGGGTGAGTATCTCTTGTATTACGGACCGGTTCCCTCCCTTCTTCTTTGTGCTTGCGAGCTTGGAAAGATGTACGCGGGGTTACATTCACGGGGACGTGCTTAATCTCTGCTCGGTCGAAGCCCTTTAGTTTGTCTTTTACAAGGTGAAGGTATTCGATGAGGCTATCGTTTTTAGCCCGGTAATCTCCAAGGACTTGCGATGTGACGAGTTGGGAATCGGTGAATATTTGGATGTCTGGCGCTATGTCCTCGGCGATCGAAGCCCTACGAGCGATTTCCGTACTACTGCTGATTGTTGGACGTTGGGAAGGCCAGAGTTAACGAATGCTCGATAACGAGGCCGTCTTCGTTTTCGAGGAGGACGCCGGCGCCACTTCCCGTTGAACTTGAGGCTCGTCGTGCGGGGTCCATCTTGCTACTTTGGCGCTCTCGTGAAGCGTCATTCGGCGAGGAAGTCGGCGAGCGCTTGCGCTTTCAAGGCTTTTCGTCCCTCATACTAAATGTCGAACTCAGAAAGCTCGAGGGACCACCTCAGCATTCGTCCGGCCATATCCGGGCGGGCGAGGAGCTGCTTTATGGGCTGCTCTGTGCGCACGACGATGACATGGGCGAGGAAATAGTCATAATCTCTAGCGGTGATAGCGGTAGTCGACCTTTTCAATTCTTTGATATCGGTTCGGGCCTTTAAGGGCTTTGCTCGTGAAGTAGAGCGGGTTTTGCCGTCTTGATTCACGATATGAGTACGCTCAACTTGCTTCATTGGATACGACTAAGTCGGATATAAGGTTTCCCGTCTTGTGGCCGAGATACTTTAGTGGTTCTTGAAAGTGCCGTTTGAGGTGTATGAGCTGCTCGCACTCCTCGTTCCACTCGAGTTCGGCCCTTTCTCAACAATTTAAAAATAGGAGCGCATGTTGTCCGACCTTTTCTGAACAAGGGATAAAGTCGTGCATGCTTCAAGACTTGGATGGACTTCTTAGACACAAGCGTGGGCAGTTCGAGATGCTCGACACTTGTCGAGTTGGCCTCAATTCCTCGTTACGGTAGATAAGCAAAGGAACTTGCCGACCTTGACTACGAGCACGTCTTCTCGGGTTGAAGTGAATTACATGCTTCGAGAGCTTGGTGAAGACTTTCTTCGGGCGTGAAGCGTGGTGGTCTCCGGTTGGGATCTCACGATCATATCGTCCATGTACACCCCTCGAGCATATCCACCGATTTCGTTTTGAAATACTTTGTTCATCATTCGATGGTAGATTGCTCGGCGTTCTTGAGTCGAAGGGCATTACATTATAGTAATAGTTGCGACTACATCATGAAGGCCGTGTAAGTCTGTCGGCCATCCATGGGATCTGGTTGTAACTGAGTAAGCATCCAAAAAGCGATTTATAGCCGGCCGAGTTGTCGACCGATCTATCAATATTAAACAAAGAAAAGCATCTTTGGGACATGTCCTGTTAAGATCGGTGTAGTCAACGCCATACGCCATTTTCATTAGATTTTTTGAGTATAACGTTTGACAACCAAGTTGAATACTTGGCCTCGAAAATAAAATTTGCCTCTAGGAGGTCTTTTCGACTTTTCGTGACCTCCGCTTTCGAGGCGCCTCGCCTACGTTGTACTACGGCCCTAGCGGTGGGTCTATGGCGGTGATGGCGCGATCTTAGGTCGAGTCCGGCATTTCACAAGCTCTGGCGAAGAGATCTGCGTTCTCCGTGAAGCTCGAGTTGCTTCTTTGCCAGTCGGGAGGTTGGCCGATCTTAGCGCACATTCTGGTCTTCTCCAGGGCGAGCTCGAACTTCCGTCTGGAATTGGGCGGAGTGGATATCGTCCCACAACTTGCCCGTCGACTTGTCTGCAACTGTGTCGAGGTCCAGCGGCAGCGTTGGGCTCGATCTTCCGGTTTTGGGAGCTCGATCTGGCGTTGTCAAACCCTTCCTTCTTTGGTGGCGTGTGCTTTTGGGTCGACCGATTCATCCTCCGGCAGCGGCGTTGTGGCACCTCCTAGCTTTGATGTCGCCGCCGGATGGTAGCGCGCATCCATTTGGTGTAGAACTTGAGCTTTAGATGGACGTTCGAAGGCTAACATGAGTTCGGCCGCGTAATCTACCAAAGATGGCGTTGTATAGGAATGGCGATCGATCACGGAAAATGGACTTTGACTGTCGCGTCCTCATTGAATGTGACGAGGAGCTCGTATCGAAATCGAGGCGATGGGCATTGAATCCACGAAGGTCGGATCATACGTCACGGTGATAAGTGAGATCGTCAGTACGAACATCCGAACAGTGGGTGTACATAGCGTCGTGGCCCCTCATCGACTAGGATCATGGACTTGATTGGCCATTCTTGCTTTGATAAGAGAATATGGGCGTTTGGTGCTCCTCCGGGAAGTTCTTCCAAGTAGAAAGTGATTGGTTCAGATTTGCCGCAGAACTATTCGAGCGACACCTCATTGACTGGGGCCTTGTCGATCAGCTCATCGAACTTTCTCTTGGCCGAGTTAATGGACAGTTGGGCGTCGCCACCGTCGGAGATGACCATGGCCGAGGGGAATTCTTCCCATTGGATGTGGGTGAACATAGGGCTCTGAAAATCTTCGGGCCTAGTCACCGAGTATGCTATTTGATAGGGGCCGGAGTCCCCTTGTGGTCGACCCTCGTCCTCGGCTTCTTTGGTCTCTCGGGCATTTCGTGATGCTTCGGACTTCTTGTATTGCCCGAGTCTTCCGCCTTTGATGAGTGTTTAGATCGCGTCCTTGAGGTGGACGCAATCTTCGATCAGATGGCCGTGACTTCGGTGATATTGGCAATACTTTGTTCTGTCTGCGCCTGGTTTTGCAGGAGTGGGTTTAAATCGACCCCTCCGTCCTTGAACTTCGGTGGCGAGCATTACCGCTAAATTCGCTCGCGAAATGATCGATGGTGTGTAATCGGTAACCGGGAACCTCGTTGATCGCGCGGGTTCCACACCTATCCTCGCGTCGTTTTTCATCAGGGCGACGAGATGAGCCTGCCTCTGGTCGCCGGTTATCTTGGTGCCTTGTGGAATTCCCGACCTCGACTCCTCAGTCTCGGCGGATTGGCTTCCTTTCCTCGTAGGTGATATAGGCGCAAGCTTTGTCAAGGAGGCGTCGAAGGTGGCCGGGGCTCGATCGAACGACTTTCGAAATGCATGCGGGAGGAGTCCTCGTTCAACAAGTACCTTCATTTGATCATCGCGAGGAACATGTATGCTTCCACATTGAAGCGATCAATGTATTCTCGGAGAGTCTCGTTGCTTTTTTGAATGATAGCCTCAAGGGAGGCCTCGGTCTTCGGATGCTGCGGGAGTGTGAATGTGCTTATGAAGCTGGCCTTGAGTTCTCTCCAGTGTATGGACCACAGGGGCAAGCTCTTGTACCGATCCATTCTTGTCTTCTTACGAGGTGGTGAAAGGACACGCAGATTGGTCCTCCGGCGTTGAGGTATTGGAGCATGGCCTCGAAACCGTCGATGTGGTCGATGGGGTCATCCACTCCATCGCCATTGGCGGTGGGTGGTTTCTCCATTCCCGAAATTGGGCATTCATGATCTTGGCAGACGAGAAGAACATGGGGTCATCCTCGCACTCCGTGGGAAATTCTGAAAATAATCGCACTGCCCGGTTCTTCTTGATTCATTGGCTCCCCGGCCATCGTGAGGTGATTGAGTTGTTCTGGTCTCTCGCTCGTCACGGGTCCCCAGCGGCATGTCACTAAGTCATCTCTCTGTTTCTCCGCGAAGTTCGAAGCGATGTCATCGGGGTGATGGTGACCACGAGTCCGATCGTCGATGTCTCCGGTGATCGGCGGGAAGCTTCGAAACGTGGACGTTCTCCACAGGTGAAAGCGAAAGATTGGTGTTATTGATTGTGACGTGGGATCGGCGTCGGGGCCATTGTACCTCTTGAAAGACTGCGGAGTTCGGTTGTCAAGCGATTTGATTCAGCCCTGGGCTAGCCTCCTCGATAGGATCCAGTCGAGGAGGAGGCAGTGTGCCCATCTCGAGGATCTCCGCTCGGGAAAACGGTGTCGTTTTGCACATTGGCTGCAGGGTCGGCCATGACAAACGGAGTTTCGTTTTGCTTTGGTCAATGAATGAAAGAAGGCGGGAAGCAAGTTTCCCAGGGGCGCCACCGATCGTGCACGATGGAAGGTGTCTTAGTCCAATCTAGCAGCGGTGGTCCAAAATGAAAGAGGTACGCAAGATACTCCAATGTCAAAGTAAGTAGAGGCAGAGAGAGAGCAAGCAAGTGAGAAGAGAGTAGAGAATGAGATACATGACCCTCTCAAGTGAGAGGGTATTTATAACCAGTACGGGCCAAGATCCGATTGGTAATCCAAGCCCAGCGGATTGCTAGAACTTGCGTGTGCATGGAAGCCACCGTGGCCTCCTCCCTAGATTGTCGCCCGAGATATTCGGGTTTGTTGCGAAGCTCCTGGGAGATGTGTGACGGTTGAGGTGACCCAGTAAATGAACCCGAGATTATCGGGGGGCACGTGGCAGTCAAAGACCGTTGGCCACGTGGCCCTCGCGTGGACGCTCTAGGTTATTTTCCAAGGGCAATTGGGCCTAAAATCTATTGGGCCTGGAATGTGGGCCAGTCCAGAACACCAACCATGGACACACTATGTGAATATAAAAATTTAATAACAATAGAAACACTTTTTTTGGTAAATGGTTGGAACATGAGATGAATCTAAAAAGAGTTGCCGATGATAAGGAGAATAGGAGAATAATAAAAGAATAGGAAAAGTATTGCGCTTAAATCTATTAACATCGAAAATAGGTAATCAAAAGATGAAGACTCTCAAAGTGCGATTAATAAATTCGTGAAGCTCATGTTTCAAAAATTCAAGGAGTTCTTAAGACAAGAAAAACAAACTTCAAGCTCCATAAGCAAATTGAATAAAGTTAATCATCTATTCCCCATCACCTCATAAGACTTTAGACGAATCTATCAAGTGTGATTAATGTGACATTTTAAAAAATAAAATTGATGATGTTTAAAATATACTTGATAAATTCACTAAAGGGACAAACAATTTGAATCTTTTGTTAACTAATCAAACTAGTAGAAGATCCGTGTGCCCGCACGGATAATAAGTTCATTCATATTTTAGATCATTCGATCAAACTGAGTTGTTGTTGATATATAATTGTTATTATAAAATTTTAATAACTGTAAATATTTAAAATAAATATGTAGAAAATTACCAAATGATAAATCTAATACGCCTAATAACTACCAATATTTACAAATATCACTAATAACTATAAATATTTATAAATATTTGATTGATTAAAAAATATGTACTGTGGTGGTAGTGATCCGTGAAAATAGTGAGTTTCCGTGATAAAATTCACATGAGTTGTTAAACTTTCCCCTGAATAATTTCAATTAGGGGTGTTCGTGTTTCATGATTTGCGTTGAATTGAAGCACATTAATGGTTCAATCCAGTTATTAAAAACTATTTTAATAAAAAATGATTAATCTGTTAAACCAGTTAAAATTCAATTTATAACTAATTCAAACTAATTTTATAGTTTTAAACTAGTTTAATATATTTTAACTAGTTTCAAATTAGTTTATTAAAATAAATAAAGTTTTTTTAGTTTTTTTTTTATAATTGATTTTTCATGTTTTGTTTTATTAAAAAAAATGATTTCAATTTTTTTTTGAAATTTTTATATTTTTTATGGGAAAATTTTATGTTTTCAAAAAACATATTTTTTTTGGATTTTTACAAAGTTCTTTTATTTTTAGAAAAAAATGATTTCAGTTTTTCGTAAAACATTTCAGTTTTCAAAAATTTTGTTTTAGAATTCTTTTTAATTTACGTGAAAAAAGTTTTTTTTTTTTGCAAAAAAATATTTCAGTTTCTTTAGTTTTTGGAAAATTAAATTTTTGCCTTATTTTTTTAAAATTTTTATGAAATAAAAAAAAGTTTTTTTTAATTTTAAAAAACAATTTTCTACTTTTTTAAATTTTTGAAACAATAATAACTTCAGTTTTTTTAATTTTCCATAAATTTTTTTTTCCAGTTTTCAAGAATTTTTGGTTTTTTATAATTTTTTTTTCATGTTACAAATAAACAATGTTCCCAGTTTTTAAAATTATTTGGGAAAAAAGAAAATTTTGTTTTTTTTTCAGGAAAAAAGTTTTTTTGTTCTGTTTTTTTTTTGAAAAAAAATTTTCCTAGTTTTTTTAGTTTTCCGGAAAAAATAATTTCAGTATTTTTTTATATTGTTTTTTTTAATAAAAAATTATCATTTTTTTCAAAAATGTATTTTTTTCTCGGTGTTTTGAAATGATTTTTTTAATTTATTTGATTTTTTAACATTTTTTAATTATTAAATACTATTTTATATAATAAAAATAATTTATAATAAAAACTGATTTTTAACTAGTTTAAAACTGAACTTAAATTATTTTAATTAAATAGTTCAATTTAATAACCATTTAAGTTGTTCAGTCTTTTTTATGGTTCAATCCAATTCAATTCAAATATACAATTCAATTAATCATATTTTAAACACACCTAATTTTAATAACCTTAAACTTTACATTTCTCTACACTTACATTTAAATTTAAATATAAATTTAATTTTATCAAATGATAATAAAAAAAAGTGATTAATGAATTAGAGAAAGAAAAAATACATTTAAATTTGAAATGAGTTACTTAATTGTAAAAAATAAATATTATATAAATTTAATTGTATTAAAAGATAATACAAAAAAGTGATAAATGAGATAGAAAAGAAAAAAAAAACAAAATAATTCATTTTCTTTTAAGATTTAGAAAAAATGTTATTATTTCAAACATGGCTTTCTAAAGAAATTTATATTCATCTTAAAATTTATGACATATATGATTATACAATGTCACAATGTCACACTCAAATTTTTCTACTTTACATTTTATTTTCATCTGATCATATCAGGT
This sequence comes from Vicia sativa, assembly GCA_021764765.1. Classification (NCBI taxonomy): domain Eukaryota; kingdom Viridiplantae; phylum Streptophyta; class Magnoliopsida; order Fabales; family Fabaceae; genus Vicia; species Vicia sativa. Next base: position 179,002,015 of record CM038795.1, read on the forward strand.
ATCATTGTTAATCTTGATCCAATCACCAACATACAAGCATTTCAATCGCCTAGGGTTAAGGTTGAGGCGTGAATTTGATTGGAGAATTGGAGTTTTCTCAATGTGAAAGTATAACTACATGGCAAGAAGTTCTGTTTGTGATCAAAAGTCTTATCATGGTTTTTGTATGGGTTGGTCCTCAAACATTGATTCTTGTTGCTTGAATTCATCCGTTAAGAATTGGACATTTTCCTTTGCTGGTAGTACGGATTAGTGTTTCTGGCTTTGAATTCAACATCATATTATTAGAGTTTGGTTAGTCGGGATTTGGGATTTCGAGAAGAGCAGTTTGATTTGAAATGTCAAGTTTTGATTTCAAGTGGTAAACAAAGTCATCCTTAAGATCAAGTTGTCATGAAAATTCAAGAGTGGTGGTCGTTTTCTTTGTAAACATTAGATATGTAGATGTTGCTTCAAAAGGTTAAGGTAAAGAGCCGTTCAAATTTGATTTGGTTAGCAAGAATTTCTTTAAGGAGGCATTGCAAGTTGACATGCTTGGAATTTCATTTTTTACATCAGTTTGAAATGAAATTTGATGTTTGAATTAAAAAAAAAAGAAGAGAAGATTCAGTTGCGTTGAAATACATAGTTTGTCACTACATTCATTCTCTAACTTGTTATTTTCCAAGTGTACAAGTTTGAAGGGGTTCACCATACACATTTGGTACAAACTTGTGGTATAAGAAATGCATTTCCAGACAATATTTCCCTACTTCCTATTTTTCAAACTCAACTACGTTTCAAAACCAAAAGAATATGTGGCCACTTAACCGGAAATTGCAAAATTACGATTCTTATTACATCTTGGTCTACCATGTACATATTTCAAGATATAAGTGGTGAAAGAAAAAACTACTACAAAGGATGGGCGAAAGCATGATTATTCATTTGGTTTTTGACTTCAAAGTCAAGTTGTTGCGTCGGGCTGGATTCTACTCTCCATGGCCAAGACAGAGGCGCTCAAGGTGCGTTCCATTGATGCAACACAGGCTGAAGCACATGATTTTCTGATGAATTGGTATACAAAAATGATCGACATGTTGCCTTTGCCAAGGGTGGCATTTGCTATCCAGGTTGATACACCATCTCTACATCAGTTCACAAACTTGTTATCGTCTATGCATGAGAATAAGACCTGCAACCAACATCATTATTAAAAAGCAGTAACATGGAATCATGTTCCGAATTTAGTCAAAATCGCACACGATTGATGCTAGTCTAAGGTACAATACAAATTCGAGGTAAAGGTGGACATGTTATACCAGGAATCATCACCATACCCTGACACATACCAACCAATACATAACTTGTCCCAATAACAAATGCAGTTCAAACCAGTCCACGATTTGTTGAGCCTCTATGCATGAGAACAGGTTTGCCGCTTAGTGTTAGCCTCAAGATGCACCATGCCATGTTGTTGTTGCCGTAAGTGTAACACCCCAATATTACCCAAGGTTTTATATGCATAAATCAGAGTAATTTAAAATTTCATAAATTCAATACTGAGATATCACACCTTCAAAACCAAATCACTTTAAACAGTTTGCTTTAAAGTATAAATCTCGGATACATAGCATCGTCGAAAATCATAAATTGATTCATAAAAATCAAAACATCTTCTTAATTAAACTTCCTCATCAAATCATGTTTTCATAAAGTATGACTCTTATTTACAAAAGGAAGAACAACAAAAGAACAACAACAAGACAACATAATATTTCCCCCGAGTGCTACGTATCAGAGCGACACCGACTCGACTAATAACAGCTATAAACTTCGTCTTCATAACCTACACGTTACCAATATAAAGGTAACGGCGAAACAAGTAAAGGGTGAGATACTCCAAAACATATAATTAAAGGCATGATAATATATATATATATATATATATATATATATATATATATATAGTTTCAGAATTATAAAGGGTATAGAATAATAAGTGCAATTCCAACACATATCCAAAACTCACTTACTCTTATCGTCATTCTAATGTGTATAGTCTACACTTTATCGTCCTAACCTCATCGACATAAATCATCACCTCAACACATAAACAACAACATCAAACAATGCTAATAACATAAGCAACATAAACAAAATCGTTACAAATTGGCTAAAGCCCATCGTCATAAACATTATCACATCATATTTGCATTAAGCATTTCATCAAAGTCAATTCATCACAAAACTCGTCATTTATATTCATCGCATAATTATCATGAAATTATCAAGTCATATTCATCGTAAAGATCATCACCCAACAAAGCATCATATATCAACGCAATTTAACATCATCTATCAATTAAAACCCAACGCCAAACAACTCAAACATAAACATAACCGACTCCATGAGACACGACTATGTTATGCATGTGGTACCCGTCATTTTGTCCATGATTAGGAACACTTGGCATAAAGCCCATCGATAAAGCATAAAGCCTCGTAAACCGCATAAAGCCCTCGTCGCCAATGCAATGTATGTGACTCGACAATAAAACAACACAACACAAAAATATCATCATCGCTCATCAAAATTGGCATAAAGCCCACATCGCCATAATTCATAATCATCAAAAATCATGCATTCACAAATCGGAAGCATTTATTAACAACATCAATATAATCATCACATCATCATGTACAAAGACATATATCATCGCATCGCATATCAACAAGTATTCATTAATAAATACATTGCCGCAAACATTATGTATTCACAGCGCATCATTATCAATTAATTCACCAAATTCCAAAAACGGAAAAATAGTCAAAACATCAATAATCGTCACGAAAGTCATTCCTAATAACCGGCATTAATCATAATCGTCAACGTCGCAATCGGATTGTCCATACGTGTCTTAAATCTACTAAAACGCAATCCGATTCAATTTGACCGTAATTTGGCCTATTTCGGGTCGTCTCGTAAAAACTCGTAATTTCGAAAAACTAACCTCAACACTACGTTCTATACGTCGAACTTAGCTAGCACATCAATTTTCGTTGAATTCGGAGCAACTTGCTCCGTCGCCGAAATTACCGAAACTGGGAAATCGGAATATAATCGGGTTCTAAATTTAATCGGCTAACTTATGTCCTAGTTATATTTTATTAATACCAACTAGTGGTATATGGATTTAAGGTAATTGAATGAAACAAAAAGCATTGGAAAAATTATGCAGGAAAAACAGATGTTACAGAAACAGGAGAATAGAAAATGAGAAAACAGAAAAACATAATTCGTTTCCTCTTCTCCCAGCATAGGGACGTCGTCCTGTGTGTGAGACTAGGGGCGGCCTTAGAAATGGGGACGGTTGCCTCCCCTTGTGGGGTGGGCGCCTCCCCCCCTTCGTGTGCCTCCTTCTTCATCTTCCTCATTTTTACAGTATTCTTTCTGGTTTTCTTTTTATAGTTTACAGTTTTCTTTTCTTTTCCATTTCCATTTTATACTTCTAGTACCTATAAACTAACAATGAAACACCCAATAAACCATACTCCTAACTCAACCTTTCTAAGCTATTTCAACAATCCACCAACCAAACTCATAAATTAACCTATCAATTTTTCCCCAAATCAAAATATAACTATCAAACCAACCATATGAGATAGAAAATCAAACCCCTTACCTCAGCTTGGTTGATTGCAAGATGCTCCAACAAAATCCCTTTCATGCTTGTTCTTGCTCTTCTTCTTCTTCTTCCCAAAACCCTCCTTTTCTCTCTAAGATTCTAAGTTGGTTTTGTGAAAAATGGAAGAAAAATGAGGAAATGTGTTTATATGCATTCTTACTAGCAACAAGGGTATATAACCAATCTCTTCAATTACTCCTCACACCCCCATCTATTCTTATAAATTAACACACTAATAATATCTACTAATATTATTAATTCAATCAATTAAAATAATTAGGAAATTAAATATCGGATCCGAATAATATTTTACAGGACCGAGCGGAATAAAAACGGACGAGCGAAACATCGCCAAATATATTAATAGATATATCGATTAATATAAATATTTTAAATCATAAAATAAATATCGATCGGTAACTCAAAAATATTAATATAATATGATATTAATTAAAACGGGGCGTTACAGATACCCTGCTTCCCAAATTTAATTTAACATACGGAAGACATGGTAATCTAAGTTGAAGGCACTCGTAAAATTCTAAAATAGAAAGACAAGGAAACATCTCCCTCCTTTCCAGTTTCAACAACCTCTCTAATCTTGGTAAAAAACTTAAGCTGAGAACCTCAAGAGATGGGAAAATCTTCACATCCATATTCCTGTCATCATCATCCACAAATTTCACATTATTCATATCAAATAGATTTAGTTTCTTAAGCGATGGTAGTTTACCAAGTGGTGAAAGCTGCACAAACTTGTGGCAACCCCAAAGTTCAAGAGAAACTAAACTAGTTAGAGTTTGGATCCAACTTGGGAAACCTAATCCATTATAGTAATCTATCTTCAAGCTTTTGAGATTTGTGTGAGGTTGAAGCCCTTCTAGTACTTGGTCGGAACTAATACTCGGGGTCTCATTGATTTCGTCAATGACGCTCCATGACATGCATACTTCATGGAGTTCTTTTATAGATCTCAAATTCGCTTCTTGAGCATGAGCTAAATGAAGCAACTCGATTTTCAAAAATCTTTAATTCTCGAAAACTAGTGAAATCACCACCTAATTTTATTTATTCCAAAAGGAAAGGGAAAATATAGATAAAACCCAAAAGCATGCGGATAAGGCGGTCTACGTGACCAAAAAAGTGGAATCGGGAGTCGGTTATGTAAGGGGAAGGTATTAGCACCCCTTACATCCATCGTACTCGATGGGACCCATTTAATTCTACGCGTTTGTGTGTGTGTTTATTGCTAAGTTATGAATACCAAAAGAAAAAAGAAATGTTTATTATTATTTTGAGTTTGACACGGTTTTTGAACCGCGGGCCTACATATTCCCTTGTGCAATGGGAAATTCAAAACTCTGTAGTTCCTCTTAAAAGGTTTTAATTTGTTGTTTTGATTTTATAAGAAAAATCGTGCACTTGGTCATTTCGAATACTTTGAACTAGGACTTGTTTTGTTTGTTTGAAAAGCTTAAGTCCTCGTTCATATTTGAAACGACTATTACACCCTCTTTATCCGAAAAGAGTTTTTACAATCGCATATGAGCGATAAAAGAATTTGAGTGAGTTGAATTGTTTTTTATGTGGATGAAAAAGTACCGAACAACGAGGCTAGCGTCTCACGATTCAAATACTAGAAACCCGGGAAACGAAAGTTCGCCCAAGTCGTCTATCATCCAAAAAATGTTTTCTTTGAGAAAAAGTGAAGTGAAACGAGTTCACGTTATTTAGGAGTCTTTAAGCCACGGGTCTAGCGTCCAACGACTTAAAGACTAAAGTTTGTTTGGGGGACAAGTTTTTTAGCAATTAGTCTAGCGTTTAACGACTAAAAAAACTTGTACTTTATTATGAAAAAGATTTCGAAAATGCACTCGACGTTGGATCGAGGTTTGAAACTTATTATGAAAGTGTTTTTGCAGTGCGAGTTATGATTAATTGAATATACAGTCCTAAGGTGCGGTGATGGAAAAGAATACACAATAGTATACAAGCATTAAATAAAACAGGTAAATAAATTAAAAGCCCATACAAGGTGGCTTGCGCAAAATAAATAATTTACATTGTGTAGGTGTATGCGCGAAATAAATTTAATCAAATAATTAAACAAAATTTAATCAAGTAATTAGTTTAATAAAATTAATTAGGTAAACTAATTAATTTTAAATAACCTAATTAGATAATTAAATAATGTTTAACTAATTAATTAAAGTTTCATTGTAAGCCCAAGAGTAAGCGTGGGGTGTGCAAAAGTGTGGCCGTTAGGGCCTTCAAAGCTTTGTCCACTCGGGGTAATAAAAATGGCTCATACGAGTATTAGTTTGAAAAATATTTTTGGTTTGTGCTTTGTGAATAATAAATAAATAATGCAATAAAAATTATCTACTAATTATTACAACAAATTGGGGAATGGGGTACAAATTACAAATGGGGATATATAAACAAATAAAATGCTAGAAAATTCCTAATAATAAGAAAAATATCTAACTAATACTACTATTATTATTTTTGGTATTTTTTGGATATTACTAAATATCTTATTGGTAAAAAAACAAAATAACATTAATATTTACTAAACTATATTAATAATAATAATAGTAGTATAAAAATAATAATAATAATATAACTAAATATATGATAGAAATACAAAATACTAGTAATGATGATTCATGGGTGGTGCTATTAGTAGTGACAGTAAAAATAATAATGGAATTTAAATATGATAGTTAATAAAAATAATATTAGTAATAATAGTATAATATAATAATGATAATAATAATATAGTAATATAATACTAATATAGTATAATAATAATAATAATAATGATAATTGTAATAATGGTATAACAATAATAATAACGTAATAATAATAATGTTAGTGACAATATGCATATAAAATGATAATTATATAATAATAATAGGGGTGATAATAGTAAATTAGTAACAATAATAAAAAATAATAATAGTAATAATATTAACTAAATCTAAATTATGAACTAATTAAAAAATAAATAAAAAAAACAGAAGTAAAATACTGTCTCTCTCTCTCGCTTCTCATCGATTCTCTCTTCTTGGTTCCGTGGAACCTACCTCTCTCATGGGTTCCCAAACCCTCGACCCTCTCTCCGATCACGGTCATCTCTCTCACATGATCACGCCTCTCTTTCTCACTCATCGCGATTTCTCACTCTGAATCCTCACCGTTCTCTCATCGTCTCTCTCACATCCTTTGTTTGCATGTTGGTTCTTGTTTGCTTTGTGATTGATGATGAATGTTTTCGATTTTGATTATTTACCGTTTGGAAATCGAAGAGTTTGGAAACCCTAGGCGCGATCCGTGGCAAATGGACTCGGTGAGATCTTTTCAACTTTCCTCTTCTTCTCTTTCTGTCGAGAAAAGATTTTACGAAAATCAAACACTCGAAGGGCTTAACTTTAGGAAGATGATGATAGATGCTAGGTTTTGGCTTTTGTTTTGACTTGGCTTGATTAGAACCGTGTAGCTTTTGGTTTTGGTGTGGTATGTATATTTTGAGCAGATACTACCTTGCTATTATATTTTACAGGTTCTTGGTCTCTTGTGTTTTTGGTATCTCTTTTTGATCGATCGATGCCTTCCTTTGTATTGTGAATATAAGAACATATACTATCCTTGGTCTCCTCGGTCCTCTCTTATCTGCTGCTTCTTGAATTGATATCCACTTGAGTATCCTGCATTTGTCTTCTTTTACTTTTCCTTGTTGAGCGAGCTTAACGATCTTGGGTATCCGATGCCACTTTAGAGCAGTTACGCCTTGGTCTATTATCATTCTTGTGTAATCCCTGTCCCTTATTGGTAATATACCTGTGGTATCTAGTTGCTTGTAGTTAATACCACTTTTCCTTTTTAGGCTATACTTGCTGCTCGATATTTGAAGCTGGATTTTGGCATCTTATCATTTTCATGTATCTTGTCGGTATGGTGAAAAATATTCACCTTATGTTGATAACCAAGTGAATGAGTAAAAGCAGTTTCTCTCTTGTTGCTGTTGTGCTTCTTTGTCTTGACCAAACTCCTCTCATCTCCTTTGTCCCTTGTCTCTGCTGCTGTTGGATTTAAATATATATTCTTTATTGGAAATTCTCTTTTGCATTGGGTGAGGCGAAATTATTCTTGGGCTATTTTACTTGGAATGTTGTTTCTAATTTCCAATTATACCTCCTTTGTGAACCAACAATGGAAATTGTTGATGATTTACAATGGAGGTTGCAGCCGATGAAGGAATTTTTAGTTCGAGGCTTTGATTGCTTAAACCCTCGAAACACGATTCCTAAAATTATCCCTAATGATGAGTTAAAAGAAAAAGAACAACAATCTCTTGATAATTTTCTTGCATCTGTTTATGCTTAAGTATGTAACTCTTGATTGTCGTTTCTTTTCTTGCTTTCGGTAAATGATCACGGAGGACAAGCGTTTAGAGACTTGAGGATGAAGAAACTCATATAGTAATAATGAGGATAGGATGACAATTAGGATACATCTTTGACCGAATTTATTTTTGCTGTGTAAAATCTTAGGACTTGTAATTAGAATTAGGATGCTTGTATCTACCTTAGAAAAAGTATGTAAAAGTCCCCTTGTAAACTTGTTAGATCTTGAATGATAAGTTTGGACAACTTTCTCAATTGAACATTATTTTCCTTCTTGCCATGGTATTCGTAAGAACAAATTCCTTTCAAACGAAAATCCGTGGAACAAACAAAATTATTCCAACTACCCTTGTATGAAATGATTCCATGAATTGTGCACAAAAAAAACCTTTACTTGTGAGTCCACAATTGTAACCGAATTCTAATGCAATAATAAGAATTTTTCCTGTATTGAAACTTATGATTTCCAACCTTACACTTCCTTAAACGCTACGTTCACTTTGTAAAGTGAATAAATTCTTGCAATTATTTTCCGCTAGCGACTTCATACACCAAGAAGCGTATTTCAATCACGAATTCAAATAACTCGAATAAAGCAAATTCTCTTTTTCTCAAATGACTAGATATTATCCTTTTTTTAATTCAAGTTCCAACGAGCAATCCTTTTCGGACGGATAATTCAAGCGAACTTCAAAATCATTAAATCTCTTGCATTTGAATTATATCGATTAACAAGGAATCTTCCTTTTCCTACCACTTTTCATAGAAAACCTTCATGAATTCTTACGAAATCACGATAAATAATTTTGCTTGAAAATAGTGGGATGAGACGAAGGAAATTTTGGGGCGACAGTTGCCCTATTCAATCGTCTTAAACCTGGTAGGTGAGAAAAAGCGACAGCTTTCGAACATTCAAGGTGGAAGAAGATTGAATACGAAGAAGAAATTTGCCCTCGCGGGAAACCAATGCCAAAAGAGACACAGATAATATATCTTGACTACAGAGCCAAGGAAAAACGCTTGGAGAGAAATCTTGCTAAGCACCAACAGGATGCTTTAACACAGCAGTAACCAATGAGAAACAATTAGGAGTTTCCAACAACATTGGGGATAACCTTGTAATCGAAATGACTTTGACAATAATTTTAATAAAAATGCTATGAGAAAAGCGAACTTCTCGGTGAAAAGAAAAACAATATATTGAAAAATTGACATGATTGGGAACTTAACAAAAAGTTCCCTGATAACTAAGGAATACCTGGAGACCTTAAACAAAATTGAAAAATGACATGATTGAGAACTTAACAAAGAGTTCCCTGATAATTAAGGAATACCTGGAGACCTTAAACAAAATTGAAAAATGACATGATTGAGAACTTAACAAAGAGTTCCCTGATTGTTGATTGAGAACTTAACAAAGAGTTCTCTGAATAAATGGCTAGAACAATATCGGAATTGTTGGTGCACGAAAGTGCGAGAAGCCATGGCATGCTGAATGTCTTTGAGTGTAACCGAGTTACAAGCGAGAATGAAATCGATGGCGCACCTAGATTACAATTCTGCAGGATAAACAAAACAATATCCGCACTGCCAGTGCGATATAGATGTTTATAAAGTCGGTAAATCTTGTTTTGAGCATTTACCGATGAGAGATCTTCTTTGAACATGTACGGACATGTTGAACAACTTACGAGTCGACAAGATCTTTAATTTGTATGCAGATAGCTTTACCATTGATAAAAGAGTCAGATTCAGCGCCTGTGAAAAACTTCTAGGGTAAAGAGTTTCAATTTGCTGACATTGTATGGACAATGCGTTGCAGCAAGTGGGTATGTAGATCAACGTCTGAGTTGGAGAAATATCTTGAGATTGAATAAACATCCCGCCGGGTGGATATTTACTGTTGAATAGTTGATAACTTACTGGGGAAATAAACGCACCAGAAGTTTGTTGTGATTTTACGAAAGCTCGAGGAAGCGAAATCACGAATTATTTGCCGGGTAGAATTTGTTGAGAAGATTCTTGTCTGAAAGAAGTCTTTGAAAATACCAAGAATAATGTTGTAGGAATCCTTTCTGAAGGAGACTCACTTGGGGAGAGAAATAAGCTTATTTGAGAAACTTTGTAAGAAAACCATGTGGAAAATTCAACGAAATTCCGGTTGAATAATTTTCTTGACATTAGAGTCCATCGGAAGAAGCATTTCCTTTGAGGAAGAAGTCATTGGAGACATCAAATCGAGTTGTTGAGATCCATACAAGTATATAACTTGTACTTGTAGAAAGGAGGATAATTATGCCGTCGAGAACTAATCCTTCAAAGATCCTTATGAGGACATTTACAATTTCGGTTGAAAAACACAAAACAAATAGCGAGATTAATGCATGGGTATGATATGCATGATATGATAAGCATGATGTGATTTTTCTAATGCAAATGATGCATGATTTCTTTGTTGAGAGAGGAAGATAACAGGGGAATCAATTGGCCGATCTTCTTCATAAGAGTTCCTGGGGATGGTCGATCGATTCTCAGGGAAGAGACTTCGTTGGGAGTTGACACTAATGTCGATTATCATCACCCAAGCTTTCAGCCTTGGGAGAAAAGGATAAATATGTAAATCGAGAACTTTCAACTCCGCCTCAAAATTTACGAGCAGGTTCCAAACTACGGTAAGGCTTTATGCATGGTATGCCGTGATATGACATGGATGAATGAATGAATGCATGCGTGAGTATCTTGGTTGATGCATTGGTTTATCAACTGAACTCCGACACCGTTGAAAATCGAACGAACACAATGACCATAATCAAGTTCTGAGATGATAATGCGGATTTCCTCACGGGAAAAAAATATCTTGATTATTCATGATCATCAAGAAGGATCTTGAGGCACTCAATTCGATGAAAGGCGTAATACTTAGAGAGTCAGTCACCCCCCACCATTCCGTAAATCAAAGTAATTTTAAGTTTCAAAATTTCACTGTTTCATCATTTTGAATGATTTGAATTTTATCTAAAACAAACAGCAGCATTAAGTTAATCATGCGGAAAAGATAAAAAGTAGGATAAGAAATGAAGTTCAACTGAACAATTTTTATTTAAAATATGAGAAGAACAACTCATAAGTAGGGATTTTTGTACATAAAGATGCACATTCCTTTAGGAGGAACATGCGGAAAAAGTGAATCCATTACACATTTCTTAAAACAACAACGAAATTGGCCCGAACTTCATTGAACGAAAACATGCTATTCCCCTCGATTGCTATTCTTCATCACTTAACCACGAATGTGGTGATTGAACTAATCCTCTGTATGAGTTTTTGTTGTGGCAGAGATCGTCTGCGGCATTATGTCTTCATACATTCCCTAACTTTTCGTGAACCATCTTGGAAGATTTTGGTTCACGGGATATTACCCTTTTTGCTTAAGCAGCCTTCGGGTTTTACTAGGGCTCAATTTTTCCTCTTTTTTTTAGACATAATATTTCTTGACCGCGTCTGAGTTGATGGCGTGTGCCAAGTCTTCTCCATCCATGTTGGTGAGAACAAGAGCTCCTCCCGAGAAAACTTTCTTTACCACGTATGGTCCTTCATAGTTTGGCACCCACTTTCCACGAGGATCTCTGTGTGGAGAGATTATCCTCTTTAGCACCAATTCGCCCACCTTGAACTCGCGGGGACGTACTTTCTTATCAAAAGCCCTCTTGATTCTTTTCTGGTAAAGTTGGCCATGACAGATTGCTGTCAACCTCTTCTCTTCGATCAGATTGAGTTGGTCGTATCTATTCTGGACCCATTCCGCCTCTTCCACTCTGTTTCCATCGAACCACGAGAGAAGGATCTCGACTTCTATAGAATCTTGCCTCCATACCATATACAAGTGAGTAAGGTGTCGCTCACGTCGGCGTGCGAGCAGACGTTACATGCCGTGCAAGCGAGTAACATCTCGTGCCAATCCTTGCGTCTTTACCATCTTCGAAGGATTTTCTTGATATTCTTGTTCATTGCCTCAACCACCATTCATCTTTAGTGCATAAGGAGATGAGTTGTGATGATCGATCTTGAAGGTGTCACATAACTCCCATCATCTTGTTGTTGATTCGTCCCATTATCGGTGATAATCTTGCTAGGAGTACCATAGCGGCAAATTATGTTGTTCTTGATAAATCGGTAACCACTTGCCGTGTCACATTTGCATCTGAAGCGACCTCGACCCACTTGGTGAAATAATCTATGGCGACTAGTATGAAGCGATGTCCATTGGAAGCTTTCTTCAATCATTCCGATCATATCAATTCCCACATAGAGAATGGCCAGGAGAGGTCAAAACATTCGGTGAGGTGGCACATGCATCTTATCGGTGAATCGACATTTGTGACATTTCATCGCATAAACAACATCTGTTTCCATGGTCATCCATAGTAACCGATACGAGGATCTTCCCATAGCGTGCCCATTTGCGTGAACACCAAAAGAACCTTCATGAATTTCTTTGATAAGTTGATGCCGTTATCTATCCGCATCGAGCAAGACCAAATCAAAATTCCGCTTGTACAACACCCTTACTCAAGAAAAGTTGGCGACAACTTCCTCAAAGTCTTCTTATCGGTGATAGATGCCCCACGGGTACTCGCCATTCTCTATATATTGCTTGATGTCATAAAACCAAGGTTTACGTCGGTTTCCTCATCAACCATCATACAGTAGCAGGGTTCATCTAGGCTCGATAGTGATGGAAGGTGCTTCATTAGCCGACCTTGAACATTGAAGACAAAGTGGCTAAGCGTCGCTAACGATTCTCCTCTCTAGGAATATGATGGAAAGTAATCTCATCAAAGTATGGTATCGACTTGAGACATAATCCTGTCGGAATCAACTTTTCATTCGAGTTTCCCTCTCCTTTGACACGGCAAATGACAAGTCTTGAATCTCCATAAACTTCAAAATTTTGATTCTCGAATCAATGGTATATCCATCAAGCGTATTCCGCCATGTTGTTGGTACAATCGAAGCATTCGGCGATGAAAGGAATATGAAAACACATTGGAGAGGTTATGATTGCCCTATCGTGCCCAGCTGCATTGGACGCTCCATCAAACACAAGTGTCCATCGGGATCCCGGTTCAGGTCCTTCTTCTGGTCCGGGGATGTTGCATTCTCTAATAAACATGACATCTTCATCTGGGAAGTCGAACCTCATTGGTTGATAGTCCTCCATAGGCTGGTGTGCGAGATATTCCGATACCACACTCCTTTTGATGGCTTTACGGTTACATATTGAATATCATATTCGGATAGTAACATTTGCCAACGTGCAATCCTTCCAACCAAAGCTGGCTTTTCGAATATATATTTGATAGGATCCATCTTGGATATCAACATTGTAGTGTGACACACCATATATTGTCTCAAACGACGAGCAGCCCATGCTAAAGCACAACAAGTTTTCTCTAATAGAGTCGACTTTCACTTCGGTGAACTTCTTACTTAGATAGTAGATTGCATGCTCCTTTCTTCTGTTTCATCATGTTGCCCCAAACCAACCATAGATCCTTCAAGTACTGTGAGGTACATTATGAGAGGTCTTCCAGGCACAGGTGGTATCAAGATAGGCGGTTCTTGTAAGTACTCTTTGATCTTATCAAATGCTCGCTGACAATTATCATTCCATACAATGGCTTGATCCTTCTTCAACAATTTGAACAAAGGTTCACAAGTGGCTGTCAAATGTGATATGAACCGAGAGATGTAATTTAAGCGTCCCAAGAAACCACGAATTTCCTTCTCCGTTCTTGGTGCTGGCATTTCTTGAATAGCTTTCACTTTATCAGGATCTACCTCGATACCTCGCTGGCTTACTATGAATCCAAGTAACTTCCCGGACCGGACTCCGAAAGTACACTTGTTAGGATTCAATCGAAGTTTGTACTTCCTCAATCTTTCAAACAGCTTTTTGAGATGGACAAGGTGCTCTTCTTCAGTCTGAGATTTGGCAATCATATCATCCACATAGACCTCAACTTCTTTATGCATCATATCATGGAAAAGAGCTACCATGGCTCTTTGATAAGTTGCCCCTGCGTTCTTCAATCCGAAAGGCATGACTTTGTAACAGAAGGTGCCCCACGGGGTGTTGAATGTTGCCTTCATCATGTCTGCAGGATCCATCTTGATCTGATTATACCCGGAGAAACCATCCATGAAAGAGAAAACCGACGACTGAGCGGTGCTATCGACCAGGACGTCAATGTGGGGTAAGGGAAAGTCGTCCTTTGGGCTGGCTCGATTCAAATCTCTGTAGTCCACACACATCCGAACCTTTCCATCCTTCTTGGGGACAGGTACAATGTTAGCAATCAATCGGATATCTGAAACCGACTAGGAAGCCGGCGTCGCGCTTCTTCACTTCGTCTCTGATCTTCTTAGCCATCTCAGGATGCGTTCTCCTTGGTCTTTGCTTCACGGGAGAGCAATCGGGCTTTAGCGGCAACTTGTGTACAACAATGTCTGTATCGAGTCGGGCATATCCACGATCGACCAGCAAACACATCGCAAACTCTCGCGATGGTGACCACTCATTTTTATCTCTTGCCCGGCGGTTCCAACTTTGACTTCTTTGGCTCCTCTTCGGTGCCAGTTGATCACATCCGGTTCTGATGAGGTTGAATCATCTTCTCCTCGTGCTTTCGATCGGGGCGCTAACTCTTGGGGAGTTCATAGTCTTCTTCACCTTCATCTTGACTTGGTTGATCGGAAATCGAAGTCAAAAGGGTTATAGCATGGCTATGTTCAATAAGCTCGATTCGGTGATCTGCATAAATGATTGATTTTATCTTTAGATATGTATGTTCATTTTAGCGGAAAAATAGTGAAAATGTTGTTGTTTTATTTATTTATTTAAGATGCCTTTGGAAAGTAGTAAAAACAACAAAGGGATCTCAAGTGAATAACAAAATCGCTTTTTATTGAAGATAAAAGTTCAAGCCCTACAAAGCAATCCTTCGTGCCTTGGGCGCACGAGATTTTTTAATTGAAAACAAGAAATTACTTTGAAAGCGAAATGATAGGGTAACATCCTTGACGCTCCAATTCTTGAGTGCCACACGGGAGAATCACGGAACACCATCAAAATCTCCTTTGCACGCTCATCATCTTCAATGGCATTGATAGCCTTCTCGGGCGGAAACCTTTTGCAACAAAAGTATCCTCTAGGCGAGGGATAAATCCTTTTCCATCTACGAACTTACGCTAATCACGGAGTATGATTGGTAACCAAGTCCACTCTTGTCCTTCTTTTCTTCTACATTTATCACTGTACCCCAACCTTGGGGTTTCACCCTCGATAAGAGCCTTAACATCTTGCCAGCAGGTTATATTACCTGGGTTTTCAGCGATCTTGACCTCCTTTTGCACATTCCCCACATCTCAAAGCTTGAAATAGGGTCTCACTTCATCTCCTACATCCACATATTTGAATTCGGACACATGGTGACTAGATAGTCCTCCTCACCACTAACTTCCACAATCGGTTGTCTAACAAGAACTTGATTTCGATGTAAAGTTGAGGTGACCGCCTGCATGGATCCAAGGTCTTCCCAACAGACTATAATTGGAAGATGTCCATCACACAAGTAATATTGAAAATTTGAGGTCCGATGAGCACGGAAGATCAATCTCCCTATCGCCATCTGCGCGATCCGTGAAAGCCTTCACGATTAGAGAACTAGGTTTCAAAACTGCCCCTTCTACCTGCAGCTGAGCCAATGTCGTCTTTGGAATTACGTTCAGAGCTGAGCCTGTATCAACTAGAACTCTGGCAAGAGTTGTCCCACCACATGTAACAGAAATATGAAGGGCCATATTATGACTACCTCCATTCTGGGGAAGATCAGCATCGGTGAATGACAAACAGCTGCTATCATTTAAGCTCGAGATTGCAACATCTAATTGATTGATTGTAATATCCTCAGCCACGTATGAGCTGTCAAGAAACTTTAATAGAGCCATCTTGTGGGCCTCTGAACTCTTCAAAAGGGACAAGATTGAGACTTTAGCTGGAGTTTGGCTAAGTTGGTCAACTATTTTGTAGTCGCTCCTCTTAATGATCTTTAACGTCTCATCGCTCGGCTTGAAGATTTCCCTTAACTCTTCTGCGTTCAAATCGACAGCTCCATCTTTTCTGGGAGGAACATCTGACACTTTCTCTGCAGCTCGGTTCTTCATTAGATCATGGTGATAAATTCGACCGCTACGGGTCATACCACTCGTCGGTTATGTTCTCCTGATGACTCCTCTAAAACCAAAGGTTTTCCTCAACGACCACTTAGGCTCATAATTCCAAAGTCTTGCTTTTGTGTTTTATAAGGGATCCGGATAGGCGGGTAGACCATCATTGGTTCCACTTTGGTAATGACTCTTCTTCTTGGATTGGAGACACATGAAGTCTCCTATTATTGATCAGGGGAACCACCACGTCCACTTCCACCTCAGCGGGAACTCGGCTAAACTGGATCAAATGTTGATGCATCAATCCTTGCAAATACTTTTTGAACTTCTCACAACGTTCTGGGTTGTCTTGGCAAATCAAACAGCCCTCGTGACCTTCTTCCACTAAATCAGCATTCTTCGACTCTTCCAAAACTTTCTTCAAAGACACTTTCAACTGCCCTACCTTCATAACCAGACCACTTTCTTCATTTAAAGCGTTCACTGATGATGTCCCATGCCTTGGCAATGGATTGTTAGCTATGTTGGGGACATCAGCGAAAGTTAACAACTTCCGATCAATTAATTCTTGGACTTTGCATTTAAATGCGAAGCAATCCTCTGTGGTATGCCCTGGAGAGTTAGCATGGAAAGCACATCTGGCATTCTCGTTGAACCATGGTTTGGGAGGTCCTGGAACAGGCTTCAGTTCTCTTGGCACCACCCTTCCATCTTGGATTAAATATGGAAGCAGACTTGAATATGTCATGGGAATAGGCTGAATTTCTTCTTTAGTATACTTGTGGTAGTGCGGGCTTCTCTGTTGAACCGCACCCTTGTTTTGATTCCTGATTGGTTGTTGTTGTTGTTGTTGTTGAATTTGATTCTGAGGAACTTGATTTGAATATGGCATCGGCATCTGCATTGGTTCGCGTCTGCATGCAGGAAAGCTACATTCTGACCACATAGGGGTATGACATGTATGGAACCTGAACTGGAGTAGACCTAGCTGGTGGTCTTCCCCTTCCTCTACCTCTGGTTCCAAATACCGCATTGGTTTCTGCCTCCTTTCTTTTGAAACCATTAAACGTCTTCTTCACTGCAGACGGTCCTACATTCCCTCCGGAGATCTTTCCGGTCTTCATCCTTCTTCATTCTCACCCACCATCACCAAATTAGAGAAATCCGAGAAAGTACTTCCAATCAACCTTTCATAGTACTGCACGGGCAATGTCCCCATGAACAGATCATTCAATTCTCTTTCGGCTAAAGCCGGTTGAACCCTTGAAGCCACTTCTCTCCACCTCTGGGCATACTCCTTAAACGATTCCCTATCCTTTTGAGACATGTTTTGAAGCTGTACTCGATTGGGGGCCATAGTTGTATTGAAGTGGTATTGTTTGAAGAAAGCATTGGACAAGTCGTCCCAAGAGCGGATATTTGCTTTTTCCAATTGCATATACCAATCCAAAGATGCCCCTGAAAGGCTATCTTGAAAGTAGTGGACCATCAGCTTGCTATTATTAACATGTGCCGCCATCTTGCGGCAATACATTCTCAGGTGGGTATCTGGACAGCTTACCCCTTTGTACTTCTCAAAATCCGGCACCTTGAATTTTGGCGGAATGACCACATCGGGTACGAGACACATATCCGCGGCACTCAGGCCAATAACATTCTTCCCTCTCGGCTCCCACTTGATCGGCAAGTTCCTTACACATCCAGGGCGTACGTCACGGAAAGGAGTTGGGTTACCCACAGGTGCCACATTCTGATAGAATTGCCTCATATACTCATCTTGTTGCTCCTCCTCACCTTGAGGAGTTGTTGACCACAGATGCTCTTGTCCATCCTCTTTTTGTCTTTGTTCATCACTTCCCATGGCTCGGTTAGCGACATGAGCGGCGTTTCCTTGATTCTACGCTCTGTTGGCGAAGTCGGTGACATTCCACGAGCAGCGGATTAAGTGCTTGCACTCTTGGAAGCGAGTATCACCTCGGAGAGTCCTCATATTTTCGATGGCGGCGGGAGGAACAACGGCATTGCATTGTTAGATCGTTGTTAGGTGTGTGGTTAGCAGCGTTGTTAGGCTGCGGCGGCAATGGCAAGGCCGGGTGGCGGCGATGGCGTACTTTCTTCCTCCCTTACATCTTGAGTGTAAGCATTTCCATTAATGATCCATCTTCGTCTTTAACGTATCAATATCATCTTGCATAGCCGTTTGGTTAAGTCGCATATTGATCCATTGCTCTTCTCACGTTGGTCTGGTTTCGTGCGGGCTTGGATGTTCGACTTGAATTCTGGGTGAAATGACCGCGTAATGAGCTCGGCGTCCTTTTTAAATAAAGAAAAATGCATGATTATGTATGATGAATGCAAAATGCTTATGACCAGTGTTTCCATTTCGAGGATCCTTATCGGACTCATTCAACGATAAATAACTAGCACACACATGGATAATCGACTCCTTCATTCAACATAATAATCGAAATACAAACATTAGTCTTTGTGGAGAAATTAAAAGAGCAAGACTCGCAGTGCTTTTAGTTCGACAAGTACAATGGGTGAATAAAACATAAAAGCGACAAAAGATCGG
Organism: Vicia sativa; assembly: GCA_021764765.1. Classification (NCBI taxonomy): domain Eukaryota; kingdom Viridiplantae; phylum Streptophyta; class Magnoliopsida; order Fabales; family Fabaceae; genus Vicia; species Vicia sativa. The sequence goes on from CM038795.1 coordinate 179,020,896, forward strand.
AAGTGTTGTCCTCTTGGGCTGAAGTCTCTTATCTCTTGTTGGAATCGCCCCACCATGTCTGCAAAGATCGATGAAGTACTCCACCGCGGAGGCACTCGGTTTTCTTCTAAATCTTGACGGTAGATTGTAGTCTCCATGGGACCTCTACCATCAATTATGCTGAGAATTCAACGGACACAGTAGTTGTTATACAAGCTTTTGTTACGCTCTTCGAGATAAAATGGTTTCTCCTCTGTTTATCAAAGCTCGTTTTGGCGCTTGGCTTCCTCTTGCCACCCTCACATTGGGCTTCAACTCTACATCGATGCCTCCCACGGACCACAAGATCCTTGCGATTGTCGACTCGTGGATTTTCCGCTAATTCTTGATCGTATTCTGCCTAAGCGGGCTTCTTCCTTGAGGCGAGATTCACGTGCCAAACTGGATTCAAGTTTTCTCAGCGCAACCTTCAACTCTAGAATTTGAGCAGTGAGTGTTTCTTTCAAATCCGACTTTGCTTGGATGGCCCGTTCTTCATCTTCGTAGGCCTTCCCTCTTTCTTTGTTCAATACGGCCAACTTTCGATTGAACTCTCTTAGCTCAAAGTTGGCAGCATTCAAGTTGTCCTTTACACGGAACTTCGCTTTCTTTTCTATCTCTACAAGCTCTTGACTCCTTAACAACTTATCATCCCTCTCCCTGAGACTTTGTGCCAAGTCATCCCTCTCTCGAGTAACACGAGTAAGGGCGGCTTGTTGTCGACCCTCTTCACTTGCATTTGGTAATGGTTAGCTTGAGCTTATTGAATTCTTCAATAGGAACATGAGTAACTTCAAGCTCTGGCACCTCAAACGGAACTTCCACAGCGAATGGTAACTTTACCTCCATTACCCTCCTCAGTATCCAGGATTCATAAGGTTCACCATCCCGTTTCCTCTTTTTCTAAGCTCTCCCTTCCTATGAACTTGAGTCCAAGCCTTACGCATTTGTTTCAACAAACCAACATCTTCCCTTCAAAGTCTAATAAGATAAACTCTCTTAGAAGTTCTTCCCTTGGTGCGGTTTCCATAGGACAACCCAATTGTTTGAGAACCAACCTAGGATTGTAGTTGATGCAACCTTGGGATCCAATCAATGGAGCGTTGGGAAATGCCCCACGATGTGTGATGACCTCCCGTGTACCAATGGAGTACCAAAAACACCATTAGCGATGAGGAAGCCAACAGGACCAACTTAAATTCTCTAAGATTTTGACCCACGGTCCTCGGAGGATATCGACTTGACCATGAATAGAGCAAAGCAGACAACACATTACCACTCCTTTTTCTTCTCATATCGGATGTGTATGTTGAGAAGCATATACGCAGTAGTGCGAGGCACGGGGTTGTCTGAGAAAAACACCAATGGCGGTGGCTTATATAATCATCATCATTCTTTGGGAAACAAAACCACCCATAAATTAACAAAGCTAGAACAACATGAGCGACATCCAATTTTCCTCGATATTGCCAATTCTTGACCTTTGTTCCAAGAACTTCCTTGAGATACCCTTTCCTACTAACTTTGGTCCTATTTCTACGATGGGGAGGTGCGAGGCATTGCTATATCCTTTGCATCCAAAGATTCTCCTAACTGGTAAAGGAACATCATCCTTCAGGGCCAATTCAACAACCTTTCCAACTCTTCATCGTCGGGACTAGCGAAAATCACGGAATGTGAAACATCGTGAGGAGCATCATAAAACTTCGCCAAGGCCTTGAGCGTCATGATCAAGTGGTGTCCAACAATTCTAAGATCCACCCATATCGGCATGAAAGTTATTCAATTGAGCAGATTTCACCTTCCTTAAGCTTGACAAAGTTTGAGTATCGGGGATCTTGAATTTGAGATGCGGGTTATGCTTCTTGATTAAATCCATGTGTGATCAATTGTTTCCAAGAATGAGCCCTTTAAAGATACGAAAAATGGCAACACATATGATGAAAATGAATGATTAATGCAAAATGCAATGTGAATGAATTATGATGATATCCAATGAAAATGCATTTGTAAATCACATAAAGGTCCTTTGGATGGTCGGACATGGCTTGGCGCCTACCCAACAATTCCCCAAACAAGGTTGGTTCTCTTGTTTTTATGCTAAATGCTTCTCGAGTCTCGGATCCCTTTTTAGAAATATTATCACCAGCGATATGACTACGTGAGGATAATACTTCAAAGTATACTCAAAGCTCTTAAAGGGATACTCAAAGATCTTTTGAGCGGTCGGTTTATTTTGGACATCCTAATACTTAGAGTTATAGGCCCTTTGTCCAAGAATTATCATCCGTACTATTATGCGATGCAATAACTCCTTAAAAGACCAACTCTAAGTCGTGGTCTTCACGTCGATCAAAAGACGGATGTCCAATGGACCTAAGCTACTCGACCACTCTAATCTTATGTTTCCTAGAAGCACAGGTATTGGGCTTATCTATGAATCATAACCAAAATACCCAAATAAACACAATACATCACAAGATAGTATAAAGAAATAATAAACATCAAAGCAATAAATAAACACACAAGCGAAGAAATAAATTAGGGTTAACTCGCTTTAAAAAACTCCCATTAAGTCGCCAATGAAGCAACTCGATTTTCAAAAATCTTTAATTCTAGAAAACTAGTGAAATCGCCACCTAATTTTATTTATTCCAAAGGAAAGGAAAATATAGATAAAACCAAAGCATGCGGATAAGGCGGTCTACGTGACCAAAAAAGTGGAATCGGGAGTCGGTTATGTAAGGGGAAGGTATTAGCACCCCTTACATCCATCGTACTCGATGGGACCCATTTAATTCTACGCGTTTGTGTGTGTGTTTATTGCTAAGTTATGAATACCAAAAGAAAAAAGAAATGTTTATTATTATTTTGAGTTTGACACGGTTTTTGAACCGCGGGCCTACATATTCCCTTGTGCAATGGGAAATTCAAAACTCTGTAGTTCCTCTTAAAAGGTTTTAATTTGTTGTTTTGATTTTATAAGAAAAATCGTGCACTTGGTCATTTCGAATACTTTGAACTAGGACTTGTTTTGTTTGTTTGAAAAGCTTAAGTCCTCGTTCATATTTGAAACGACTATTACACCCTCTTTATCCGAAAAGAGTTTTTACAATCGCATATGAGCGATAAAAGAATTTGAGTGAGTTGAATTGTTTTTTATGTGGATGAAAAAGTACCGAACAACGAGGCTAGCGTCTCACGATTCAAATACTAGAAACCCGGGAAACGAAAGTTCGCCCAAGTCGTCTATCATCCAAAAAATGTTTTCTTTGAGAAAAAGTGAAGTGAAACGAGTTCACGTTATTTAGGAGTCTTTAAGCCACGGGTCTAGCGTCCAACGACTTAAAGACTAAAGTTTGTTTGGGGGACAAGTTTTTTAGCAATTAGTCTAGCGTTTAACGACTAAAAAACTTGTACTTTATTATGAAAAGATTTGAAAATGCACTCGACGTTGGATCGAGGTTTGAAACTTATTATGAAAGTGTTTTGCAATGCGAGTTATGATTAATTGAATATACAGTCCTAAGGTGCGGTGATGGAAAAGAATACACAATAGTATACAAGCATTAAATAAAACAGGTAAATAAATTAAAAGCCCATACAAGGTGGCTTGCGCAAAATAAATAATTTACATTGTGTAGGTGTATGCGCGAAATAAATTTAATCAAATAATTAAACAAAATTTAATCAAGTAATTAGTTTAATAAAATTAATTAGGTAAACTAATTAATTTTAAATAACCTAATTAGATAATTAAATAATGTTTAACTAATTAATTAAAGTTTCATTGTAAGCCCAAAGTAAGCGTGGTGTGTGCAAAAAGTGTGGCCGTTGGGACGCTTCAAAGCTTTGTCCACTCAGGGTAATAAAAATGGCTCGCACGAGTATTAGTTTGAAAAATATTTTTGGTTTGTGCTTTGTGAATAATAAATAAATAATGCAATAAAAATTATCTACTAATTATTACAACAAATTGGGGAATGAGGTACAAATTACAAATGGGGATATATAAACAAATAAAATGCTAGAAAATTCCTAATAATAAGAAAAATATCTAACTAATACTACTATTATTATTTTTGGTATTTTTTGGATATTACTAAATATCTTATTGGTAAAAAAACAAAATAACATTAATATTTACTAAACTATATTAATAATAATAATAGTAGTATAAAAATAATAATAATAATATAACTAAATATATGATAGAAATACAAAATACTAGTAATGATGATTCATGGGTGGTGCTATTAGTAGTGACAGTAAAAATAATAATGGAATTTAAATATGATAGTTAATAAAAATAATATTAGTAATAATAGTATAATATAATAATGATAATAATAATATAGTAATATAATACTAATATAGTATAATAATAATATAGTAATAATAATGATAATTGTAATAATGGTATAACAATAATAATAACGTAATAATAATAATGTTAGTGACAATATGCATATAAAATGATAATTATATAATAATAATAGGGGTGATAATAGTAAATTAGTAACAATAATAAAAAATAATAATAGTAATAATATTAACTAAATCTAAATTATGAACTAATTAAAAAATAAATAAAAAAAACAGAAGTAAAATACTGTCTCACTCTCTCGCTCGCTTCTCTCATCGATTCTCTCTTCTTGGTTCCCGACGGAACCCTCACCTCTCTCGCCGGTTCCCAAACCCTCAACCCTCTCTCCGATCGCGGTCATCTCTCTCACCGCCGATCCTGCCTCTCTTTCTCACTCATCGCGATTTCTCACTACGAATCCTCACCGTTCTCTCATCGTCTCTCTCATCCTTTGTTTGCATGTTGGTTCTTGTTTGCTTTGTGATGATTGAATGTTTTCGATTTTGGATTATTTACCGTTTGGGGAAATCTGAAGAGTTTGGAAACCCTAGAGCAGCGATCCGTGGCAAATGGACTCCGGGTGAGATCTTTTCAACTTTCCTCTTCTTCTCTTTCTCTGTCAGAAAAAGATTTTCTGAAAATCAAACACTCTGAAGGGCTTAACTTTAGGAAGATGATGATAGATGCTAGGTTTTGGCTTTTGTTTTGACTTGGCCGATTAGAACCGTGTAGCTTTTGGTTTTGGTGTGGTATGTATATTTTTGAACAGATACTACCTTGCTATTATATTTTCTGGGTTACTGGTCTCTTGTGTTTTTTGGTATCTCTTTTTTCAGTCAGTCGATGCCTTCCTTTGTATTGTGAATATAAGAACATATACTATCCTTGGTCTCCTCAGTCCTCTCTTATCTGCTGGCTTCTTGAATTGATATCCACTTGAGTATCCTGTATCATTTGTCTTCTTTTACCTGCTTTTCCTTGTTGAGCGAGCTTAACTTTGATCTTGGGTATCCAGATGCCACTTTAAACAGTTACGCCTTGGTCTATTATCATTCTTGTGTAATCCCAGTGTCCCTTATTGGTAATATACCATGGTATCTAGTTGCTTGTAGTTAATACCACTTTTCCTTTTTGGCTATACTTGCTTCACGATATTTGAAGCTGGATTTTGGCATCTTATCATTTTCATGTATCTTTGTCATTGTGGTGAAAAATATTCACCTTATGTTGATAACCAAGTGAATGAGTAAAAGCAGTTTCTCTCTTGTTGCTGTTGTGCTTCTGTTGTCTTGACCAAACTCCTCTCATCTCCTTTGTCCCTTGTCTCTGCTGTTGGATTTAAATATATATTCTTTATTGGAATGTCTCTCTTTTGCATTGGGAGGCGGAATTATTCTTGGCTATTTACTTGGAATGTTGTTTCTAATTTCCAATTATACCTCCTTTGTGAACCAACAATGGAAATTGTTGATGATTTGCAATGGAGGTTGCGGCCGATGAAGGAATTTTTAGTTCCGAGGCTTTGATTGCTTAAACCCTCGAAACACGATTCCTAAAATTATCCAATGATGAGTTAAAAGAAAAAAACAACAATCTCTTGATAATTTTCTTGCATCTGTTTATGCTTAAGTATGTAACTCGATTGTGCGTTTCTTTTCTTGCTTTCGGTAAATGATCACGGAGGACAAACGTTTAGAGACTTGAGGATGAAGAAACTCATATAGTAATAATGAGGATAGGATGACAATTAGGATACATCTTTGACGAATTTATTTTCTTTGTGTAAAATCTTAGGACTTGTAATTAGAATTAGGATGCTTGTATCTACCTTAGAAAAAGTATGTAAAAGTCCCTTGTAAACTTGTTAGATCTTGAATGATAAGTTTGGACAACTTTCTCAATTGAACATTATTTTCCTTCTTGCCATGGTATTCGTAAGAACAAATTCCTTTCAAGAAAATCCGTGGAACAAACAAAATTATTCCAACTACCCTTGTATGAAATGATTCCATGAATTGTGCACAAAAAACCTTTACTTGTGAGTCCACAATTGTAACAATTCTAATGCAATAATAAGAATTTTTCTGTATTGAAACTTATGATTTCCAACCTTACACTTCCGCTTGAAGCGCTACAACGTTCATATGTGAATAAATTCTTGCAATTATTTTCCGCTAGCGACTTCATACACCAAGCAGTATTTCAATCACGAATTCAAATAACTCGAATAAAGCAGAAATTCTCTTTTTTCTCAAATGACTAGATATTATCCTTTTTAATTCAAGTTCCAAGCGAGCAATCCTTTTCGGACGAGATAATTCAAGCGAACTTCAAAATCATTGAAATCTCTTGCATTTGAATTATATCGATTAACAAGTGAATCTTCCTTTTCCTACCACTTTTCATAGAAAACCTTGAGTGAATTCTTACGAAATCACGATAAATGAACATTTGCTTGAAAATAGTGGGATGAGACGAAGGGAAATTTTGGGGTGCGACACTAAACTACCACATCTTTTAACCCTCGATACTTCACTCGACGAATTCACACTTGGACAACCGCGCAAAGCTTCTTCTCTTTCATAATTCCAATACAATCCTAAGATGTTCTGCTCATGCTCTTCATCATTCTTCGAATAGATCAGAATGTCATCAATAAAAACCACCACGAATTTATCAAGATACGGATGCAATATCCTGTTCATATACTCCATGAAAACACCAGGTGCATTAGTAACTCCAAACGGCATAACCAAATACTCATAATGTCCATACCCCGTTCTGAATGCAGTTTTCTGAATATCTTTCGTCTTCACACGAATCTGATGATATCGGACCTCAAATCAATCTTACTGGATACACAAGCTGACCAGTTGATCCATCAATCATCTATCCTCGGCAATGGATCCGATTCTTGATTGTAACTTTGTTCAATTGCACGTAATCAACACACAATCTCATCGAACCCTCTTTCTTCTTAACCAACAACGGGAGCACCCGGCGAAACACTCGGTGAATAAACTTCTTCTCAAGTAATTCCTCAATTGCTTCTTGATTCGGATAATTCGATCTTGACATGCGATAAGGCGCCATCGACACGGACTAGTTCCGAGAATCAAGTCTATAGAAATTCCACTTCTCTCGGTGGCACTAACATCTTGGAAACACTACGGAATTCATTCCTACGTGATTCATTACTCTTAGCTTTCCCTTTCGCAGCCGTGAAGAATACAACATAAACACCACGGCACCATCATTAAGCTAAATTCATACCTTAGCGACATAGTCACATCTTGACACTAGCTTCTTCAAGAAAATAACCGTCTTCACAAAATAGTTGATATAAACTGGTTGAATTCCAACGAGTTCATTCCAAGGATGATATCAAGTAGTTCTAACGGTAGCACACTAAATCCATACGAAACCTCTGCCAAAAATCACAATAGGACAATTCCTACAAACAAATGAAGTAGTCATTTGAACGGGGTGTCGATAACCATACTTCCATCCATATTAGATATATCGATTTCAATCTTTTAGCACATCCAAGCAATAAAAGAATGAGTCGCTCCGATATCAATAATCGCAATCAAGGTATGCCATTAATGAAACATGTACCTTTAATCAACCGATCATCGGCAGTCTATCCGGACCGCGAACACTTTACCACGGTTGCTCCTTCTTGGGCTTAGTACACTATGGACGAGTATGACCTTCTTCGCCATAGTTGTAACAAGTTACCTTCCTTCCTCTGCAGTCATTAGCTACATGACGGGTTTTCCATAGTTGTAGCACTTATTCGTGTCGATCTTGCATTCATGAGCTTGGTGTCCCATTTCACCACACCTATGGCACTTGATAGGAGCATTAGAATCTCCCCACAAACCTTTCAACCACGGATCTCTGATTATTCTTATCATAAGGTTTCCCATGATCCATTTGTTGCTTTCCTTTCCGATCAACATACCCTCGAGAATTTATTCGAGTATTAGCAAGATCCTCTTCCAGAATCCTACTGCAATTCACAGATCAGAAAACCTTCGGATACGCTGATACCTGATACCTGCTTGATCTCATCACGAAGACCATTTTCAAACTTGATACATTTGGAAAATTCTCCATCTGCATCATTGTTGTAGTGAGCATAGTACTTCGCCAACTCAGTGAATTTAGAAGCATATTCACTCACAGTCTTATTGGCCTGCTTGAGCTCTAGAAACTCAATCTCCTTCTTTCTCCGAATATCTTCAGGAAAATACCTCCTCAGAAAAGCTCTCACGAACCACATGATTTAGCGCTTGACACTTGCTCCATTTATGTCACTGTAGCAACTCACCAATCATTAGCTTCCTCTGCCAGCATATGAGTACCATACCTCACTTTCAGCTCTTCCGCATAATCAATCACTCTAAAGATCCTCTCAATCTCTTTCAACCATCTCTGAGCACCTTCGGGATCATGCATGCCTTTGAACAATGGAGGATTGTTCCTCTGAAAATTCCCCAATTGTCTATCAGCACCAATACCAGCTTCCAGCTGATTTCCTCCTAGCACACCAGCTAGCAATCCCAAAGCCTCAGCAATAGCAGCATCGTCTCTTGCGTTACCTCTTCCGGCCATTGTTCTGTAACATCACAAAACAACCTCATTAGAACACAAGTATCGACAGTGTTACCTTGCACTAGTCGCATACAAAAGGGATAACGACTCTAAGACACTGGTCACAATGATCGACTATGCTCTGATACCACTATTGTAACACCCCTTCTAAAATACCCCGCGTATATTATAATTAAATCAGAGTTAACATGCAATGAAGGGCGTCACAATTCAAATTAAATATAAAAATCTCATAAACAGTAGTCATGCTTCACTAAAGAACTTTATTAAATAATCAAAATCAATATCATGTTCTACAGTAGGAAAATACCAAACAAACCGGAATAAATTCAATTCATAAATATTCCAACATAAACCAAAAGAAATAGAGTTTAAAACTATATCTCTAATACAATCGTTCCCCAGTGATACAACTACAAGAGCATGACACTGACACGCGAATAAACTAACTAGCACAACTCAAAGCTATCCTCACGACTTCTAGCGGCTAATACTTCAATCGAAATCATTAAAGTAAGGGTGAGATTTCATCAACAATTAAAATACATTATCGTTTCTAAAACAATAAAAAGTTCAATACATTATTTCATCCTCATTAGCATAATCGTTAGGTCTGATCACAATTCATACAGTTCAATATGCAAAACAACAACAATACGATTATAACCTTTGAAACCATCCTATCATGTTATAATCCATATGCAATCTGAGACTCTATGCATGTGGTACCAATCGTGAACTAAATTCACACCTGTTTCGTTTACACCTCGGACACGTTAAACAGCGATTAAGCCCATACACCACGGGACAATCTAGCCTCACCACCACTAAACCACTAGGTGCGGGTATTGGCTCTCTGGGTCCAATTCCACACAATGGGAACTAACCACCACCAGAATGCATATGCATGCACATCAAAAGCATGCAACATTCAAATAACGAAATATGATACCACAACGTCATTCCATACATAGCCAACACCAACAAACATCGCATGATAGGCATAATCATGAATGACAATGACAACAACACATAAGTATTACTCCTTACCCAATCATCGGAACAACTCTAACCGGCTCATCACCATTTCTAGTTTTACCAACGTTTACAAAATTGGAAGAAGCAACTCTTTTTAAAATAAATTCCATAAAATAGTAATTTCTTCATTTTATAAAATAGTATTTTTAATTTAAATCTTGCCCAAAGCAATTTCGAATCGAGATTCTGGTTTAGAAAATATGAGTTTTAAAGTTTTAGCATTTTTGAAAAATAGCGATGGTAGGTTTCTCGAGGAGAACCCGATTCCCATACTTAGTTTACGCTCTGAAAAAATGTATGGGAACGGTTCCTCAGACGAAGCCGTTCCCACAAAAATGCATTTCCTTTGAAAATTTTCAAGCTGGGAACCGGTTCCTCCCACAGATGTAGGTTCCCCTATTCTAAATTGTCCCTCTAATTTTTGTACGGGAACCGGTTCCTCCCATGGAAACCGGTTCTGTGACCTCTGAGAACCAAAATCTGCAACTTTTGACAACAACTATTTCCAACTTTTCCCTTTCATTCCCATGCGAACCATAGCATCAATAATACCAAAATTCAACGATAAACACCAATACAACAACACATAGCATAATTTCATCATTCCCCATTAATCCCGCACACTAACGGTTCCAATTCCTATAATTCGACACATTAGGAATAATCCTACAAACCTAAATTTCTAATTCAAGTTTCCTAACATATTCAACCGTTCAATCGAGTCCCAAAATTCATAAGGCATCATAATTGGATAAAATTACCCTTACCTCGTGATAATTCTTGATTCGGCCTTTAGCTTTTTCCTCTTTTCTCTTCCTCTTCTCAATTGCATGTATGATGAACTTCTCAATTTCTCTCTTTCCTCTTTTCCTTCTTTTATTCCATTATATTATTCTAAAATAATAATAATAATAAAATAATTAGTATGTGTAGAATGTTTTACTTCTCACACCCTCCACACCTCACATCCGACACTTTCATTCTATTTCTTTAATTAATTAAATCCAATAATTCAAAAATACCAATAATTAAACTTCTAATTAAGTTAATAATTAAAATTCTAATTATTTAATAATCGAATTATTTGGGGTGTCACATGTTCTCCAGAACTTGGAACAATATTAACTTCTGGACCTTGTCCAAAAGTTCTATCTTTAGAATTACCACCTTCAGAAACATGATCACCTTCAAAAGCTTGTCCTCTAGAACCTAGGTCTTCAGAGTTTTCCATTCAAGAAGCATGATCACCACTAGATTCTGGATCATCATCAGAATCTGGATTAGAATCAAATTCATCATCTTCATCTTCAGAGTCTTTAGAATCATCTTCTAACTCTGTCTCTTCTTTAGAACTTTTAAATTCTGACTCGTCTTCAGAAGTTATCACTACATCAGAAGTTGGTTGGAGCTTACTCCAATCCCAAACTTCTTACTCTTTCACAACAACGTCTCTACTGATTTCAACTTTGTTGGCTTCTGGACAATAGAGCTTATATGCACTTGTATTGTGGTACCCCACCAGTAACATTACCTTGCTTCTATCATCCAACTTCTGTCTTCTAGCTTCTGGGACGTGTTTGTAACATACAGATTCAAACACTCTCATATGACCAACACTTTGCTTATCTCCAGTCCACTTCTCTAAAGGAACAATTTCCTTCAGCTTTTTGTTGGACACCTGTTCAGAACATATGCTGATATGGAAACAGCTTCTCCCCATAACATATGAGGTAGCTTCTTCTCTTTCAGCATACTTCTGGACATATCAAGCAAAGTTACATTTCTTCTCTCGAAAGACCATTGTCTTTGAGGAGTATATAAGCGATAACCTCATGTTCTATACATTCTCCTCATAGAACATCTAGAACTCTGTGAGTTATACTCACCCACCATATGTTCTCGGAATCTTTGTAACACCGTAAATAAATAAGTAATTTAATTTAAGATTATGAAGTATGTTCGATTAATTTAGTAATTAAATCGAATTATCGGTAGAATCGTTAAATTAATAATCGGGTAAAATAGTTAGAATAAAAATAATATTAAATTATTCTATTATTTGGAATTAATAAATTAAAATGAAGAATATTAATTATAAGAAAATTAGTATTTTTGAGTATTATTTAATAAACCAAATTTTATTAGGAGCTACTATATATTGAATTAACCTAGTAAAATAAGGAGTGATGTTGCTTGCCAAACATAAGAAGCCAAAAGCCCTAGCCGCGTAGCAATGAAACCAGAAGGAGAGAAAGGAAGAAAGTTGGAAACAAGGGTTGCTAGGAGAGATCGTTGCTGTCTGAGAGTTCTGTTTTTCCGAGTTTCCGTCAATCCACAGGTAAGGGTGGGGTTGAATTATATAATCGATTGTAGGATAATTTTTATGTGGGGTTTAGGGTTGCTTAATTATCTTTATTAATCGTGTTAGATCGATAAAACTTGTGTTCTTTGGAATGAATTGAATAGCTTGTTGTGTTGAATTGATCGCCATGTGTTGTATCGTTATTGTTGTCATGAACAATTGTTGCAATTTTGTGTTGAGATCGTACGGTGGCTAGAAGAAAAGGAAGAAGAATTTCATGTGGCGAGAAGGAAGGGCCGCCCTTGGAGAAAGAGGGAGGCGACCTCGAGAAAGGAAGAGAGGCGTCAGTCTCCACAGGTGAATGGGGTGAGCGTCCGCCTCGATGTGGGGGTGGGTGTCTCAATTCCATTCTTGTTCTCGTGGTGGAGGATGTAGTGTATTAACATTAGCATGTTATAGTGGCCGAACAAAAACGATCTTGCTAGCATGATGAAATAATAATAATAGGGTGAAGAATTACATGGCGATGTGGGAAAATAGTATTAGCGATGGCGAAATACTCAAACAGTGGAAAATTATATCGGAGTAGTATTTAGCGACGAGGCGTAACTAGCGATGTAGAATAATTAGTAAAGCGAGCCATAATGCGAATTATTAATGAACTATCGAATTAATTATTACAATAATTAGAACTAATTAGTAATGTTGCGAGCGAAAATAGTCACGAGAAAATAATATTGTCGATCGAATTAAGCGGAGAATTTAGTTTATCGAATTGAGCGGAACTTTACGGGATAGTTCGGTATACGGGTAGTTAATTAAAGCGATGTTATTTCGTCCTGATTCGTGTTAGTTGCTTGATTGCCGTCTGAGACGAATTGTTGTTGTTTATGTACGAATTGGATGATCTAAGAATCGTAAACTTAAATGGAAGCGATGGAAAATGGCGTTGTTGGGTAAAATTACCATTGCCTCGTGTTGTTGTTGTATTTGGTTGTTGGCGTTGGCGTTGTTAATTAAGTTAATCTTTGTTTCGTGCATGAATTTAAGTTGTCGTTATTTAAGTTATTGTTGGGATTTCATTTGTTGCATGATATATAGCATGTGCATTTCAAGTTGGCTGGATTGGCACCCGTTGTAAGTTGAAGGCTTATGCCTTGTTGAATGCCTCGATAACTTTGGCATATTTTACGTTGGGAGTTTTGCTCGAAATCCACATACATCTGCATTTGTCGCATTTGAGTCGCATTTTAAGTTGTTATCGGTTTATGTTGTTTGTGTGGATATCATATTCTTTGTTGATTAAAGTAGTAATTAATGTATGTTTCTTTACCTAGCATATGAATTATCGTACTTTCGCTTATATTATTCGATATCTCACCCTTTCTATTTTGTTGGCGTTACCTTTATATTGGTAACGTCGGGTAATGAAGAATAGGAGGATTAGTAGCTTATGGCGTCGTCGCTCACGAGCACTCGGGGGAATGAGCCTTGTTTATTTATGTTTATGCATTTTATTCCGTTGAGTTATATTGTGGTTTTGAGTAATATTTTATGATCTGCCGTTGTTTCAAAGATGCTATGCCGATTGAATTAATCATGGCGAGATTCCGTTGCGGTTATTTATTTAAGGTTGAATTGTTAAAGTTTAATTATGGTGAAATTGTTCGTATTTCTTTATGTATTCGTATCCAAGAAGTAAATGGTTTTAATGTTGTTTTGAGTTGAATAAATGTAATTCCTCAAGTTTTAGTTTAAAATTTTGGCACTCTGATTTTAAAATAACGTTGGGTAGATTGGGGTGTTACAATCTTCATCTTCTAACCACTTTGTTTCTCAACCTTCACCTTGAACTTAACTCGATTAAACACTTCATGTTTGAACTTAATGAGTGTTACCCGTCATCCTTGTAAGCGCATCCACAAACGTAAAATATTTGTTTCCTTCAAGTGAAGGTCTGAAAATGGTCCACACATCAGAATGTACTACTCCCAGAGCATGTTTTACTCTTGGAGCAACTTCTGATACAAATGGCAATCTTGGTTGCTTGCCTTTCATGCACACCTCACATGACTTTTCGGCTTCAAAATCTTTGGAATGCCACGTCACGAGCTTCTTAGAACTTAGATTCCTAAGCATAGTTGATTCCCTAACCTCTTGTGCCACAACTTCTTCACACCTTTAGCGCCTTCACACTAAGGCACTCTACTTGATTGTACTAACATTCACCTTGAATGTTACATTTCTTCTCGGACTTCATAATCAACTTAGAGAATCATACAACTTGAGGTTGTCCTTCATTACAAGAAACCTTTCTCAATGAGGACCTACACTCATCGGGTTGCTTTTAATTCGGAAATATACCAAACATCTTTGATCGGAATGTTTTCCCATTCTTCACCTTGACTCGACATTTCCATACCTTTTGCATTAAGGTACTTATCATCGACATCGATCTTTGTTCTTCTACGAGTCAAAGTCATCGGCCATTGTTTGTTCCAGTCAAGTGGTTTGAACACCGGTGTCCATATACCACCATCTTGACCGCTTACAATCAGAATCAGAAGCCATCAATAACACAGGTTCATCATCTGAATCTCCTATGGCTATGTTTGCTTCTTCTGATTTCCTTTCTTTGTTTGACCAACAATCTCTAGCAAAATGGCCAAACTGCTTACAATAGTAACATTGAAATTTCCTCCTATCCTTTCCCTTCTGATGTTTCTTCTCCCCAGAAGTTGAGGTTTCTGACTTCTGGAATCTATCACCACGTCTATTCTTGGCCTCTGACCAAGACTGCTTCTGGTCCTTCTTGACAAAAGAAGCAAAGCCTACTCGACTTCCTCTCAAAGTTCTTTTAGTCAAGCGACTCATGCGCTTCAGACTACTTTGCGGCTCCTCTATTTTCATGGTTTCCAAATCTTTAGAATGTTCAATAGCTACGACAATGTAATCAAACTGAGGAGTAAGTTACCTCAGAACTTTCTCTATGATTACTTGTTCATAAAGTGTTTCTCCACAGGCTTTCATTTCATTAGTGATCGAGATCACTCATGAAATGTACTAAAACTTTCTCATTGTTCTTCATGTTGAGATTCTCATATTGCTTTCTCAAGGGAAGCTTCACCTTCTTCTTGATCGTCACCCGTAACATCGACCCGATGTGTCCCGCCTCCTTTGGCGTCGTTGAATCAACAATCTTCTCAAACACATTCACATCCACGCGATGGATGTAGAACAACGCCCGATCTTTCTTCCTCTTGCTTCTACACCTCTCTCATCTACATTGCATCTTACGCAGGCTGGAATATACCATCGATAACAAGCTAGAACATCTTGAGCTCCAAATAACATGTGCATCTGAATCATCCATCTATTTCAGTTCTTGCCATCAAAAACTGGAAGTTTGGTGTTCATGTTGCCGTTTCCGTTCATCTTCTACCTTGTGCAATACACTTAGATATTCACTCACACAGTATTTCCCAACCCACAAAATCAGAAAAAATGATTCTTGTTCTAGATTCAACGTGAACCCAAAAGCAAAATCAACCACACAACACCAACTCACGTTCACTCGTGTTTCCCTGTGTTTCTAACCGGAGCTCTAGATACCAAAAGGAGAAAAGAAATAAGGATGGTATATTATTAATGAACATAGGAATACCTATTTATACACAAAAATGGTAAAAGTAAGCATGCCACGTAAGCCCAAATTAAAATAACCTTATAGCTAAGTTATCTAAATACTTCACAGGTAAGTTAACTTCACAGTTAAGTTAACTCTAACATAGCAAATACTAAGTTATCCTCCAGAACATCAAAATTTGATCATCCGAAGTTCTAGATATGAATTACTGAACCCCAGAACTTCTGACTGGCCCTCAGAAGTTTCAGATATGAATTATTCTAAACAATAAATATATTCACAGTAACAATGCTGTCTTTTTATTGTCACAGTCCAATAGCGACTCAAACGTGCACTACAGTTTTAATTTTTATGCAGAGTATTTATTAAAATTAAAATATTAAACTCAACAAATTCAAAATTTCATGCAGATCCATTAGGTGGTTTCCAAGTAAATTTCATTACTTTGCCACCAAACTAAAAGTGTTGATATTGTTTTTTTTATGAAAGAAAAAATTTCGAAAGTAATTTTTTATGAAATTTATAAAATAAAGTAATTGGATGTTAAAAATTAATTAAAATTTTTAAAATAAATGTTTGTGAAATTTAAAAAATAAAATACTTTATTGTAAAAGAATTAATTGAAACATTTAAAAAAAATTGTTTAAAATTTTAAAAATAAAATAAACAATAAGAAAAATCTACTAAAACTCCGAAAGAATAATCCAAAAAAAAGTTCTAAAAAAGAAAATAAAAAAAAAAAAGTAAAAAAACGATCAAACCAAGTCTCGAAAACAACAATAATATTGATAGAAATACCAAATTTATAAATAATTACTCCCTAAGCAGAATCACACAAACAACAATAAAATTGAGCAATCATAAAATTAATGACATTCAAGTTTCAACCAACTGCCTTCTTTTAAACTCGGCAACATAACAGCAGCAGGACCATAGTGAATGGATGCAGTAAACGTGTCTACTTCTTCATTCTAAGAAATATCAAGTCTTGGAATATGCGCTATCTTGTTCCAGTCCTCCCCTGTTTCCTTCTTGCATCGCTCCTCTAATGTTGGGCAACCTGTAATGCTTAGATCCTCTAGAAGTGAGGTGTCGAATACCCTCCGGCAAGCATCTCAATTCTGGACAATAATCAATTGTCAAGGTTCGAAGGGATTGCAGACCTTCCCAAATATTTTCTGGTAAAGACTCAAGCTCAGTGCAGAAACCGATATCCAGAGACTCCAAAGCAAGGCTAAGGGGTTCATTTGGTAACTCCTTCAACTTCGGAAATGTATATACTCCTAGAGATTGAAGACAAGTAAGGTTTCTTAACACCCCTTCTGGAAAGGATGTTATTCCTCTACCATCACGAAGGGAAAGGGTAGTAAGACCATATAAGTTGGAGATTGAACTCACTAACTCATTGTTACATCCCAGTACACTGAGGTTTTTAACATACGGAAGACATGGTAATCTAAGTTGAAAGCAATATAAAACATGTAAAAAAGAAAGACAAGGAAACATCTCCCTCCTTTCCAGTTTCAACAACCTCTCTAATCCTGGTAACTGACATAATTTGAGAACCTCAAGAGATGGGAAAATCTTCACATCCATATTGTTGTCATCATCATCCACAAATTTCACATTATCCATATCACGTAGAGTTAGTTTCTTAAGCGATGGTAGTTTACCAAGTGGTGAAAGCTGCACAAACTTGTCGCAACCCCAAAGTTCAAGAGAAACTAAACTAGTTAGAGTTTGGATCCAACTTGGAAAACATAATCCATTATAGTAATGTATCTTCAAGCTTTTGAGATTTGTGTGAGGTTGAAGCCCTTCTAGTACTTGCTCGGAACTAAAACTCGGGGTCTCGTTGATTTTGCGATTGACTCTCCATGACATGCATACTTCATGGAGTTCTTTTTTAGCTCTCAAATTCGCTTCTTGAGCATGAGATAAACTACCAACATCTTTTAACCCTTCGATATTCAGTTTACCTCTGAGGTTTAGATCGCGTAGTTCTGTCAAGCTTTGTCCTTTCTCAAAACTAACGATGTATAGACTCAACGTTCTTAGGCAAGTTAATTTTCCAATGTAGGAAACAATTGAGAAAGTGAATAGCAATCTTCAATGACAAGATGCCTAAGATTTTTTAAGCAAGCCAAACGTTTCGGTAGACATCTCAGATTTGAAAGATTATCCAATTTCAAAATTTCCAATTTATGTAAGCTGTAAATTGAGTCGGGGATGTTTTGAAAGTCACAACCATAAAGTTCCAAATACCTCAAATGAATTAATCTTCCAGTGATGATATCTGCAAGCGGAAGATCGTAACATCGAAGAGAACAATTTGTTGGGAATGACAAGTAATCAGGTTCTTGGTCAAGTCTTGCACGCTTCAGCTCAAACATTGTACGTAAGGACTCTGCTTTTTTCAAAAAACTTTCATCAATTGATAATTGGCCATGAGAGTCAAAACTAATATGATGTGTTCTTTTTGACAAATTAGCCAATTTTCCATCCTCTAAAATCACACATTCTTGACCCATTATTGACTGAGCAAGATCATGGATAAGATCATGCATCTTGAAAGAAATGTCTCCTGAATCTTCATCAATCTTGATGTCTTGAAAGAATGATTTTTGGCACAATTCATTCCAAATCATGCTGCCAACATCTTCGACCTCCAAATTTTCTCTAGGCGAAATAAATCCATTAGCCCACCAATGTTGAATTAGTTCTTCTTTCATGATTACCCAATCTTTAGGAAATATAGCACAAAAAGAAAAACACTGCTTTAAGGTCGGAGTTAAATGTAAGTAGCTCAACCTCAAGGAAGGCAAGATTGAATTATCATCTGTTAAAGCCCAAATTCTGCTGTCTTTAACTTCAAGCCATTCTTTTTCTCCACTTCTTGATCGCATCAGACCTCCCAATGCTTGTGCATAGAGGCAATCCACCACATTTCGTTACTATCTCCTTACCTATTGCCACAAGTTCTTTGTGTTCTTCTCTGTCATGTCCAAATGCACGTTGTTTGAACAACAACCAACATTCATTTTCTGCGAGACCAGACAAATGATAAGTTTGGCATGTTTTCACAATTTCCGCAACATCCTTATCTCGAGTGGAAACTAAAATGGAAGAACCTTTAGATCCACACAAGACAGATTTCAACTCATTCCATTTCTTTTGGCTTAATCCAGATTCTAGTTCTTGAGTTTTGTTCCATACATCGTCTAAAACTAGAAAATATCTCTTACCTTGCAACAAACGTTGCACCTTTGTTTTTATTGCATCTAAATGGGAAGAATCACATTTCTCAAATGTGATAGATTCTATAATGGAACATAGAATCCTCTTGACCGAAAATGCCTCAGAAGCATAAACCCACATTTTGTATTAAAATTGTTACTCACCCTAGCATCATTGTAGACCAATTGAGCAAGAGTTGTTTTCCAACACCACCTAAGCCAACAATGGGATAGAGCGGAAGAGAGTCAGAATCCCTCGCTTGGGTGAGAAGAAACCTAACAATATTCTCTTTATCACCTTCTCGTCCAAAAACGGTTGGTTCATCAATAAATGAACTGGTTAGGCGCCATGCAGGTACTTCAGTAGAGCTTTCCCTAATAGTAATACCCTCTCGTAGAAATTTGTTTTTACGATCAGCAACATCGTCTAATCTGCTTGTAATTTCTTTCAACCTCTTGCCTATGTTATGACGAAAAATTAAGTTCTTTGGGTTGATTGAAAATGATCTCCTAAGCCGGCTAGATTTAATGGAACATTCATCAAGGATATCATCTAACACATAAACATCATCTTTGAGTTGTTCCAGCCATTGCTTAATAGAGTGGTCAGTAACTTGTTTCTGCTCAGCATCTTCAAGAACAGCCTTGATGAGAACTAAGGTGGTTGATAGCTTTTCAGCCTTTGACTTGATTCGAACATGGTGGAAAATTCATTCTGAAGCAGAGATGACAAATTCTCGAATACAAATCCAAGAAAAGCCTCAGCCATTTTTCAGTAATGAAAGAGATGAAAAATAAGAAGATGAATAATTGGTTTAGATTGAATTTGAGAATGCTGAAGTAATCATGAAACTAGTCCCATATAAAGAAAAGTTTTGCATAAAGTTCATGAAATTTGTTCACATATGAAGAAAAGAATATACTTTTACATAACGTACATGAAACTTGTTCCAATATGAAGAAAAGAATATACTTCTGCATAAACTTCATGAAACTAGTCCCCATATGAAGAAAAGAATCAATTGTAAAAGAGTTTGATTATCGTGTTGGTGAAAACTTTTTTGCTTCTTTGCTTTCTTAACCAGCCTCATATTTCACAAAGTAAAGGATTAAAATTATAATCCTTGTAATATTATCCTTAAAGTATTATTTTCAAAATTTTATTTCTATTAATGTGTTTGGTAAATGAATAAAGTTATTAAGAATATTTTTAGATGGCAAAAGTTCTAAAGAAAAAATTCCTGCGCGGGTTAAATTTTTTAAAATATTTAAAACGATATATGTAATACTACCTCTGTTCCTATATATAAAAACAATTCATTTTTAAATTCATTGAATAATCAATGTATTTGGTCAATTTATAGACTAGGTACATTGATTATTCAATGAATCTAAAAATTGAATTATCTCTATATAGGAGCGGATAATATATAATAATTCTAATATATATAAAATTTAAAAGAATAAATAGAATAAACTTTTTATAAATTTATAATTAATATATATTATTTTCACTTTTAAAATACTGATAACTAAAAATAAGTTATTAAAGTGGGATTGTGAAATTAAAGCGGATTCAATACATTGCATATGTAAACATTGATTTTTAAATAATATTAATATTTTAGTTATTTTAATCTCCAAGATATTATATTACTTTGTGTGTATTCTATTTTAGTCTTAGTTTTATTTTATACATTAAATTGAATGATGTCTTTTAATAGAAGGTGTTCGATCATACATTTGTTTAAAATATATTATATTTGTATTTATACAATATTTATAATGAATCAATATTTCTTACATGTTGTGTGATAATGAGAAATCGTATCATTATAATTGCTATGTTTTTAGCCGTTTTCATATTGCATTAATCCATTTAAGTCCGATTGTTTGAGTTTTATGTCTTTTCACAGGTATTACATGTCCCAAGTCAAATTAGCAGAAAAAGATCATATGAACAAAGTCAACATGAAAAACCAGAAGAAAGGAACAATGCTGCAAAATTCTGTAGTTTTTGATCTTTGTGTGGTCGTCACACATCTCTTCGCCCGTCGGTACGTCTTTATTACTTGAAGAATGTTCGCCTGCGGCGTAAATATAACTCTATGAAGAGCATGGAAGCGTGGGCACAAAGGGAAGGAGTCATCAAATACTCCTAAAATCTCTCGACCTCAACAACGCCCACCTTCTGGTTTTCTCGATGGTTCAAATGCAAAGCCCACGATGTCAATTTTCAAGCATCAATTTTCTCATCTAAAAATAGCGAGGCTTGATGAAGAAGCTACGAGTTTATTTTAGAAATTTCTTGCGGAGCTCTAGATTTACAAACCAATTCCAAGTTTTTAATTTTGTTGTTGTTCTTGCTTTTACTTCCTTTTACCATTTAATAGCCATTTCAACATTAGGAAATTACTATTTTAGTTAGGATTTATTTTAGCCTCGGACTTTGTTTCTAATTTCGATTAAAAGTTCGATCTTGCTTGTGGAAGAGGGCGTGAGGAATAGTATTATTCGGGTTTTAATTGCATTTAATTTTAAGTACAATTTATTTATGTTAAGTTTCGATTATTTATTTATGATGAATGCTTCTGTTTTCGATTATACTTTACGTGTGTTTGTTCTAATTACCATGTCTAGCTAGATTTCGAGTCGCTATGTGATATGATAACAAGAATGAATTAAATTGTTCCTAAGCTAAAATCCTAATTAACTTAATTTACATTGTGACTTTTTGTAATTAAAATCAATCTTTTTATTACGAAAGTAAGAAAACTAGAATAGGTTAGGATCAAGACCACGAGAGTGTGAGGTTTTAATCGGATAGCTAAAGTTAGGCATTCGATTTAAATCTGATGAGCGCTTTAAAGCAATTAGACTTTATTAAGTTTTCAAAGAGTATTTTCTAAACACTTATGGGCTAGCGAGGCGGGCATAAGCTTTAGGAGTATAATCCGAGATAAGACCACGAGTGTGAGTTGAGGGTTTTAAGCGATAATCTCTACATAAACATTTAAGTTAACCATCTTTATACGCTTAGGTTCGATTAAATCGCTTAGGTTCACTATATTACATACCGACCGCTTTATTATTATTTCCTTAATTCGATTAGTTTTCCTCTACCTTAACTCCTAAAACCAAGCGTGACATTATCCGCCTTAGCTAAATTAGCAAACCATTATAGCACTAGAGTGATTACAAAGTCCACAATGGGTTCGACATCTTTTATTACTACGCGATAAGTTTGTGCACTTGCGATTAAGATACCGTTAGACACATTAGGTCGATCGCTCATCAAGTTTTTGGCGTGTTCGGGGACTTTGATTTAGTCACTAGTGCACTCATAAAGTATGCTTTATCTAGACTAAAAACTATTTATTTTCCCTACATTGTATGCCAAATACTCGCTCGAAATCGAGCCTTTGCATCTACAAATCAAGCGATATCAACGCTATCTCGAGTAAGGCGTCGGATTCAAGACTTAGCTCGACTAAGCTTCACGATATCTCAATCACGAGTTAATTGAAGAATCAAAGATCGGCGCACCAACTCCACCTCGTCTCTCAAGGATTACGCGTTTCTTCTCAAGTGGAACCTCACATGACATTCTTGCTGCTTATCGCTTCAGAAACAATTTCGGTGAAACCTTGATTTTATCCGCGCTCGGTGGAACCAATTTTACGGATCTCCTCACAACCGAACTGCATTTATCGGTGTTTATGCGGTCTGTGAGACAACTGTAGCGAATGGTGTAAACCAGCGTCTGATTGCGCCTATTTCCTTTTGTTTAAGAGGCGAGGCTCGCGCGCGGCTCCAATCTCTTCCTTCAAACTTAATCACCACATGGGATGAGTTGAAGAAGGTCTTTTAGCTAGATATTTCCCACAGAAACAAGCTGCTATGCTCGAGCCAACATTAATGGTTTGGACAAAAGAGCGAATCACTTTTGAAGCATGGGAGCTATAAGGACATGCTTAGACTATGTCCTCATCATGGTTTAGAAGAATGGTTGATCGTTCATACGTTCTATAACGATCTCTTGTACAACACAAGATTGACTATAGACGCTGCTGCTGGTGGCGCACTGATGGATAAACTATATGCCGATGCAAACCAACTTATCGAAAGCATGGCTCAGAACCATTATCAATGGGGAAGCGAAAGAGCTAATATGGAAAAAACTCAAACAAAAGGTGGCATGGTTGAAGTGAATAGTGCGGATCAAATGCGCTAAAGTGGAAGCCCTTACCCAAAGCTAGAAAGTCTTACTACTCCATCTCACGTAGTTGCGATAGCTCAAACTTGTGATCTATGTGGTCTTGATCACATCTTGATCCGAATGCCCGCTTCTAACGAAGTTCGGTGAACAAGCGAATTACGTGCGAAACCCTTACGGAATACCTATAACCACAGTTGAAAGAATCATCGAACTTTTCGTATAAAGCAACAATGCGTTATACGCACTGAACAACTCCGCCACACCACAGGTTATCCAAAAGCTATCCCAATCACACTAATAATGGACCTAATACATCCAATATCCCTAGAAAATCTAATCTTGAAATCATGATAGAACACTTCATTGCTTCTCGATCTCGGACTAATAAAGATGTTCTAAATCGAATTTACATACTAATGAGCAGATTAAACAATTATCTAGTAAAGTTGGCGCTTTAGCTACCATAATAAGATGCTTGAAACTCAAATTTCACGGTAGCTCAACAAGCACCTCTGCTGCCCAGGTTGGAATTTTCCACAGTTAACCACAACCTAACCCAAAGGACATATTAATGATGTGATCTTGAGAAGTGGAAAAGAACTTGGAGACACTTGATCTAAGACTTCGAAAATCGACCATGTACCAAAAGCGAACAAGCCAATTAAAATGAGAATGAACCAAAGAAAAGAAAACGAAAACCAAGAAGCGGTGGAAAAAGAAAGCCTTATGTGCCTCATACCTTATAAACCGCTTCGTACCCTCAAGATTAACAATTCCAAAGCGATGGGCAATTCAAAGAAATTAGTTGAACTTTTGAAACAATGAATATCATAATACCGTTCAGAATCTATCACTCGGATGCCCTCGTATGCTAAATTTCTCAAGGAAATCCTATCTAACAAGAAAAGATAGAAGACAATAAGATTACAACTAAGCTGACAGGTTAGCGCTATTATTCAAAACGATATGCCCCTGAAGTTAAAATATCCGAGTAGTTTCTCTATACCTTGT